>LPNX010515623.1:385932-478612 GCA_001517045.1 Pseudotsuga menziesii
GAAAACATGTGTTTTTCCTCTTGAAACATCAAACGATTATGTTAAAATAAGTATCGAGCATATGCACTTTAAAAAAATTCATATATGTTGATTGAACACTAATTTAATGTATAAAGCCATTAATGAAAGTGCCAACTTTATGGACAAACAAAAGTTTGAGGATGTTTGAATTAATGCAAACATTTTGATAACGTTGAAGGAGTCTCGAAGGAAATTTAAAAAAAGTCATATATGTTGATTGAACACTAATTTAATGTATAAAGCCATTCATGAAAGCGCCAACTTTATGGACAAATAGAAGTTTGAGGATGTTTGAATTAATGTAAACATTTTGATAATGTTGAAGGAGCTTGGAAGGAAATTTAATGGCGTTTGACCACAGTTGAACATCGAACTAATAAATTAAAATATCTATCTTTGCTCAATTTCCATTACAACAAGCAATATTCATCTTTGTGAAATCCATGGTCACACCCTTCGGTTTTTTTCTTTTTGGTAATCACCGGCTCCTCTTCATTCAAAAGCTCCTTTAGTGAAAATCATCTAGTTGACGAATTCCATTAAATAGTCATCGAACAAGAAAATAAATTTGTCCATGAGCACAACAATGCATTTCCAGAAGTCATATTTTGGAATTCAATGGACCAAATATGTGCACCAGCTTCTCACAAATAGCAGCTATTGCAAATGATAGTTATTGGTTAAATATTTATCATGCTCTAAATCCATTTGAAAGCCACATATCATCTTGGCATATATAACTTTACAAAAAATGGATATCGGGATTTTGACATTTCCCATATAGGCATTGAAGCTTAATATTTAAACAAAAACTGTAGGCATTGAAGCTTAATATTTAAACAAAAACTGCAGAAAAATCTCTTTTTTTATTCTTTTCTTTGATTTTCATCACTAACCTTGAAACAAAACCTTAAAAATCCTCTTTAAACTTCAACGGAGAATATTTCTACAATAATGATAACATCATTTGCAATATAATTTGGATCATGCTGCTAATGAATAAATATGCTATTCCATTCTAAACTGATATTTGAAACATGACTACAATTTATGTCCTATATAATGCCAATTATGATATGCTTCATGGACTAGATCATGCTACAAATGAAATAAAATGAGGCTAATACTTGGATGCCACGGGTGTTTTAAGTGGATTTTGGCTCTTGTGTAGTTTCTTGGCAGTGTCTACCAACTAAAGCAACATGAGGGCTCCAAAAACTTATTTCAAGTAATTGCTTTAACTTGAAGCATACTCATGCATAGGATTAATTGGCACAAAACAACAGCTTTATCATTTCACCTTTGCCAAATCCACCATGAACAATGATATGTGAACATAAACTTAAAATTTACACTAATCTGCGTAGAGCTAATTAATCATCAATAACAAAGTATTGATGCTTTATCAAGCAGTTGAAGAACATAGAAGCCCAAAAAGTTAAACAAGAAAGGATCTTATCTGGCAGTGCTTGTTCAAAATATTCTAGAACTTCCATGGGCTGTAATGCAATTAGTAAAATAACAGTACACAGAAATTCTATATCTCTGAAGTTAATCCATTTCCAAGCACACTAGCAATGTAATGTTTGTTAAAAGCACATAATTGTGTGCAACCTGCAAAGTTGCAAGAAGGAAAAAAATATGGAAAATACTATGCCAATTTCCACACATGACCAATGGTAGTGGATGGGACTAGTAAAGCTCAGCATCTTAAAATCAACAGCCGAAACATGCTTATTCCAATGCCTACAACTACAAGTCTACAACTAACATAAAATAAAATATAGTCTCTTCAAGAATGCTAAAATCCAAGCATGTGATTGAACAAGAGAGAAGTGTGCAAAAAAAAAAACTCTAAACTATAGTCTAAAACTACCAGTAACATAAAATAAAATATAGCCTCTTCAAGAATGCTAAAATAGTAAAATCCAAGCATGTCACTGAAAAGGATAAATGTGCAAAACAAACATGTAAGTAGTCTATGAGAAGCCGACTCATATACTATTAAGGGTGACATCAACAAGAACATTCACAAAAACCCCCAAAAGAAATATAGCAGTGACCCCAAACTTTATGGCCACATGCAGCCCAAAGGAAACATGCTCAACAAGTATTGCAACGCACATTCTCAATGTTAGCATAATGCACCCCTGTATGAGATCATAACTAATAATGCCAAACCCAGTTTAATAAATTCATAAAGATATGAAGAATTCCATGAAGAACACTGAATAATGAATACTATGTGCAGTTTGCAATAACATCAACCAAATGCCAAAAAGTTTTACTAAGGATTCAAGAAATCAACTTCAAGACCTACATATCTTATACAAATTGGTTGAAAATATACTATGCTTGCCCTTCTCATGTCTTAACAATAAAAACATTAATCAAGGAACCAAACTTCAAAATTATGAATCATAATAAAGATAAATGCAGTCTTAAGAGAACCATAGAAAATGCTTAGGGTTGATGGGAAGTTATGCCTTGACAATAAATAACAAGCAACAAATTACCAAAATGATTAGACAAACTATCAGGACATGATAAAGAAACAAGAAGAAAATTAGTACTACTACTCCCATAGTACCATAGGGTACTAATACGATAGTGCAATGCTGAAAGAATCTCCCATATGACAATTAACTAAAGTTTAACGGGATTGTTTTAAAGATTTAAACCTGTATAGCTTGAAAATTTACTTTCCAATGATCCAATTCCAAACAATCAGTGCAATTTCATTTGCACAAGTAATTCCGAATTTGAAGCCAAATTTGGTGTCGTTTCTCCAAATTTGAACCCTTCGCCTTTGCTTTCCCCTACAATCCGTCTTCTCTCGGACTTGAAAGGGTGCCTTGTCTCCTGTTAATCCTCTTTATCTACACGGAAGCCGGTTGTAACTCGAATAACATACATACACATTCTTTACATTTAGAGTTCAAAGGTGGTTTCCAACTGAATTGGCATTAAAATGAGTTTTAACTGAGTTAAAATAGATTATTTGCCTTCCTTTTTCAACAACCTAGAAGATGAAGACGGCGTTAAAAAAATTGAATTTGATATGAGTTTAGTCTTATGCTGATTTTCAGCCATTGGTATTGAGCATAGAATGAACAAAAAATAAATTTTAAAAACTTGAAAAAAAATGCGTATTGTAGTCTAAACTATCTGTGACAATGGCGTCACCATCCTTCACATTCGTACTGCAACAAGCAAGGCTAGTCCTTTTTTCAACAACCTAAAAGATGAAGATGGCGTTAAAAAATTTAAATTTCTTGGAAACTTCAGGAGAAGGTACAATAACCACGATTTTTAGAGTTACTAGGAAATTGGTAATTCTGTTGAATTAGCAATTCTCTGCATGACGCTACTTTGGGGGAAATGACCCTGGATTATGCCTGGTTTCTGTCTTTCAACAAAAGAGCGCTTTCCTGTACAATGTCAATTATTTAGCCGTTGGGTGGCAACTTTCCCAGGAAAACAGTTCAGTTCATGAATGGCTCAAACAAGTTTATTAAACCCTCTTCATCCCACCCCACCCCAAGCCAAACCCCACCTCAGGTTTTGTTGAGAATATTCAATGCTCAAAACAAGAAAATTATAAGCTCATTACCAAGGATGAGAGAGTCATTAAGGCTGATAACTGGTTAAAAGTGTAATCCCAATCAAAAAAAGTAAAAACAAGTGCTATGTTTTGTTTAACTTGAATAACATACATACACATTCTTTACATTTGAACTTCAAAGCTAGTTTCCAACTGAATTGGCATGAAAATGACTTTTAACGGAGTTAAAATAGATTATTTGCCTCAGAATTGCTATAAACAAGGACTCGATTGCCGATTATTCTTCTCTATTTAGTGCGTCCACTTACAATTTCTTTGGATGATTCAAGGCCAAACTGGACGCCTGTCAAAGTCGCCTGCAGGAACTGCCCAGCTTCTTCCATCGTGCCAGTAAACGAAGTGACTGACTTCTTCAGTCACTGGCCTTCCTTCCCTCTTCATAGTTTGCAGGTAATGAGCAAGCAAGCAACTGGTCTTCCTTGGCCTTCTAAGTCTGTAGTTGAAGAGCAAGCAACCTAACAACGGAGCCAGCGTAATAGAAGAAGAAAATGAAAATTGTGTGTGAGAAACAGGACAGATGGTAATAATAAGTACTTCATCGTCGTGTCACTCACTGATATACGAACTCGGGCATAAAATGGCCCGCCATTGCTTTTCAATGGCCGCGTGGCACTTGATATGCGCTTGACTTGATGTGTGTCTGGGCGGCTTTGCTCGGGCAGGGAAAGGTTCATTTCCTAACCATGTATTAAGGTGTTGCATTGAATACTAATCCGTGCATCCGCTGTGGAGGTGCATGCAATCGACACGTATGCATGATCAAGGAAAAAACTAAGTTAATGTTGCTGACGTTAACCCGCCGCCTATACCTGAAGCAGATTTTCGAGATGGTGAGGTTAGCAGCTTCTGGCCAATAGTCAAATGACAAAATGACAATTTATAAAAAATAAAAAAATAATATAAATAAAAAACATTGTAAACACAAATGTATGTTTTAAAAATTAAAAAAATTTAATCAACCCGATCCATATATATATGTCCTCAACAGGGGGACATAATAACAATATGTACATCGTATTTTCGTCCATACAGGGTAGGATGCTAGGCATAAAATGATCAGTTTATGCTTACGCAAGCTCGCCGCTAGGTCTTGGGGCACAAAGTCCTAGCCTACGTCACCTATATAAACCGATAGGAAGTAAGATAAATCAGAATTTAAATAATTCCCCAAAAATAATTGATACAAACTATATCAAAAATTATATGTTTTTGTTAAAGTTACTACAAATTATTCCAAATAATAGCCTGACCGATTCATATATATCCCCTTGTCGGGGACATAACTAATAAATGAGACATAAATGAAAGCATGAAAAACTTATGTGGTACTTAATTTATGGCATATCCACTAGGCATAAGTTAAATAGCTCTACAAATTAAATATATTTACACTTGTAATGAAAAACACTATTACATACAGTTACACTTAAAGAAAAACATTGTTGCTAACTTCCAGACAAAGCTACGAGCTGGGTCTCAGCCACATGAAATTTCCGTGATGAGATAGTTTCCTTGAAAGAAATATCTATGCAAAGAGCACAAGAAAAAAATTTCAACCAATGTTAACTACCATCCTCCATATAGGAAAGGAAATTTTGGGTAAGCAGTCTTAATTTACTAAGGCTATAAAAATCTAAATACATATGATTATAATAATTCTTGTCTTCATTTTTAAATAAAGATAGAAGACATATATACATGAAATATAAATAACTACAAATTTATACATTTTTATATGAATTCAATCCAGTTATAGAAAGCCATAAAAAAATTGATAAGCTCTAAAAGCTGATAAAACTTCACACATACAATGAATATTAGTTTTGAGTAATCACCTTTTCTATGAAGACAATCACCTATTAAACTGTTGGAAATAAAGTTCAATTGAAGCCATGTTGAACTTAACAAGCATTGCAGTGTAAACTTAAGCATAAAACTAATTTTGAAGCCACCAACCGAAGAAGCAAAATATATAGAGAATGAATTTAAAGAGTAAGTTACCAAGATATATAATTTAATTAGATGGGTCTAGGCTATCACATATGTGATTGTCGGTGTTTTATCACAACTTTTTTTCTTCTTACAAACTATGGCATATACTATGATAAGAAGTAAAGACCCAGCGACCCAAGGGATGCTACTATAAGATTACATCTTGGATATGAAAACAAGAAGCAATAAACTGAACCCAAAACCTGTAACTGTGATATATGCAAGGATGATACCTAAGAACCAAACAAGATTACATCGTGTCCATCACAAAAATTTTTTAAGAAAAGAATACCAAGAGAAGCCTGTAAATAGAATACTCTGTCGATTATTGATTATAACGAGCATCCTGACAAGTGCAAACACCCTAATTCCAAGACAAACATAGTCATGACCTGCAGAAAGGCCACTTGGAAGAAAATTCAACTACATACCAATAGGAAATATATAATCATATTCCCTACACTGCACGAGCAACGATACTCTGGGCAGTTTACTTTACAGAATGGTTTACAAAATCCAGGTTTTCTAACACTTTTGAGGAAAAATTTAAATACGCACAACATTCTCCAAGCACCTAACAGTAAAACAATATGTGCATCATAATATACATTTAACAAAACAATATGCAGGAAGCTATAAAATCGAACAGTCCATCGACTATCGATTACAAAAAGCATCCCACAAGTGTATATCCGCTCTAATTCAAAGACAAAACTAACCATGGCCAACATAACAGACAGATTGAAGGAATTCAACTACATAACAGATGCACATATATACGCATACCTTTACAAAACACGAATAATCATAATCTGGGCAGTTTACTGATGCACAATGGTTGATGATACTCAAAATTTTCAACACATTGAAGTCAACAATTAAATCCGTCCAAGATCTAAAAGTGTGTACATTTTTTCTGTAACCATGGACATATTTTTTCTTCATGTGTGGTGGATGGAAATCCTTGTCTCCATTGCTGATTCCCTCTATCCAATGGGAAAGTATGGGAAAGTAGCAGAGTCACAGATTCAACGATTGACTCTGCTCTTTGCTCATTGGATGGAGGGAATCAACAATTGAGATAAGCTTAGGGGTGTTGGATGCTGACCTAGAGAAGATGTTTTTATAAATACATATCTAGAAGTTGCATTGGGAGCAAGGCATAAACTGCGGGTCGCATAAGTAAGGAGGAGGTGCAGTGTGTACCTTTCGAACCACCACCACAAGCAGGACGAAGAAGGTAGAGGAGGGCCAGAGCTATCCATTGAGCTGCAGAGCATTTAGTGTTGCTGCAGCAGGTTTGATGACCCTTGGATCTCGAGCAGCTCAAGATCCAACCACCATCAAGCTTGCTGCAGCCACATTAAATTCTCTGCAGCTCAATAGATAGCTCTTGCCCTAGAGGAGGCTTTCTCTCACAATTGCAGTTGGAAGAAAACATAAAATTGAACTACCCGCATAGTGAAGTACTCAGGAATGATAATTACCTTTAACTTCTACGACCCACCTCTAGCGAGACAAAAACACAACAAAGACTACCAACAACGATGGAAAAGATAGAGGAAATCGATATCCGAAAACAACAAGAGGAACAGAGTAAGATTCCTGTATAATGAAGCTGCAAGAACCCTCGACAACAACTGAAAAATGTGGTAGTTGTAAATCTAGGAACAAAAACTGTCCAAAACACGTACACCGCATGTCGCAAACACCTATATCTGAAACAAACCGTCAACATTGATGGGAGATACAACACCGCCCCATTCCTAAATAAATGAAGAACCAAAACCCCCGAAAAAAACGTTGCTGAATCCCACAAAAACCACATTCAATAACTACACTGCATAACAGAGCAACCCTAAAGAAACATAATCCATGAACAAGACCCACAGGCCATTTCCGAAACATAGAATCGGGAAGCGAATGCAAACGCCACGGCAGAAGTGATTGCAGGAACCCACACTTGAAAAAATCCCGCACTTCATTTCCGAATGAAAATGACATTCAATTTGTTGAGAGTATAAGTTGTCATTGATGTCAAAGGGTTTCACATATGACAAAGGAATAACTAGTAGATATGGTAGCAGGATGAATTCAACAATGAGATAAAGGAAAGTCACTACTAAGAAATTAGGGAATCTGAGAGTGAAAGAAGACAAGATCGATTGATTGATCACTGTAAGGATCAATGATGAACCCGTAGGCCTCAGTCTGTGGAAGTATTAATGGTTGAGATCATGGTAAGAGAAAAACCACGACTGTGGTTAAATTTCACAAGTTAGAGTTGCGAATGAGATAAACAAATATACCTTGTCTATGTGCTTTAAGATCTTGTGGTGGAGATCAAAGGTGGTTGTAGATCAATGACCTTCAATGATTTTGCTGGGAGAAGTTGCACGGTCTAAGAAACTTTTGATGTGTACGAAATTTCTATGAAATTCATTTCATCTTATTTGAAGTCCACCGTTGATTGGTGGGGATCTTGAGCCGATGACGATAAAGACATTTCGCTGGGTAAAGCGGCATGAGGTTAATAAGGGCTAATGGGCATGAAATATCCATCAAATACAATTTAATACATTTGAAGTCCACCGTTGATTGGTGGGGACCCTGATTCGACGTTGGTAAAGCATTTCACTAGGTGAAGTGACAGGAGGTTAACATGGGCCAATGTGAGCAAAATTTCATTAAGAAATGATTGACAATGTGGACGGTCCAGATCAGTCGAGAGAAATACGGAAGCTGATCTTGAGAATATCGATGGCGGTGGATGATTTCCGCACAACGAAGAGGGGAGATCCACAAATCCGCAGTAGATCGTAGATCGACGGATAGGAGTGAACCCACAAAAGAAATCAACGGTTCATAAAAAAAGCGGAAGACAGAAAATGAAGATTAAAGTCTAGAATAATATGGGTTTTTGCCTAAGTTACCAAGGTACTCGTACCTAGGGGTAGGGTACATGTACCTATACTAGGTACACATACCAGGTACTTGGGCACGACAATGAAACATATCCTCATGTACCCTACTGTACCTACATGTACCTGAGACACCAGCTAAAATTTTAGGGTACGATAATGCAAATGGGTATGGCGTACCCCATGTTTAGGTACGCCGAGGGTACTTCACGTGCGGCCCAATCATAAAAAAATAAAAAAAATAAAATTTTTTGGGGCCCGCTGCCCACTTATTCGACCACCGTTCGATGTTTGTTGAACCCCCACTCCATTCCATGCACGTGATAACTGGCAGCGGTGGATAGAAGAGGAGAGAGCAATGACGGATAACTTGTAGTGGTGCATAGCAGGTGAGAGAGAAGCAACAGAGGGTAGAGGAGATAACAACGGTGGAGGGATGAAGAGATAGCAGCGGCCAAAGGGTAGAGGAGATAGCAGTGACCGGAGGGAAGAGGAGATAGCAGTGGCTGGAGGGAAGAGGAGATAACAGTGGTTGAGGGTAGCAGGTAGCAGTGACGAAGGGTAGAGGAGTTAGCAGCGATAGAGGGTAGCAATGGTGGATAGCAGCGACAGGCAGAGGAGTTAGCAGTGGCAGAGGGCAGAGGAGTTAGCATCGAATTGTTGGGAGTTTGGAGAAAATTTCCAGTGGACAATACGGTGAAAAAAAAGAAAACTTGAGAAGTTGAGACCACTGAACCGATGAGGAAAGAAAACAGTGGAGTCATGGACAAATATTTTAAATTTTTAATCTAAGATTTTAGATCCTAGACTCTGAGATTTGTCAAATTTCCAAGAGAAAACTTCAAAACAGTGAACACAGTTCAGTTTCTAAGATTTGTCATTTGAGTTTATCATGACTCATTTATGATTTCACTCTTTCAGCCATTGCATTTCCATATTTGAAGATCTCAATTCCAACTTCAAGTTTACTATTTTTTAGTTTCCTTGTCTTTCCAAATTTCTAAAATCAAAATGTCTTCATCAAAGCAAAATCCTCTATATCCACTATGGAAATATATGGAAATGATAAAAACAAAGGCTACAAGAGGGTGAATGGAAATGTACTTATACAAGAGTAAAGGCCCATTTTATGAAAATCCCAAGGATGGGTGTTGAGCTTTGTAATGGAGACCTAGAGGATGCCAATAAACTCCCTAATGCACAAATCGAGCAGCGAAAAGCTGAGGGTAAGACAGGCAAGGAAATATCAAGGCCTTGTTGGGCCCGTAATCCTCATGCTAATGTGGATGAGGAGTCCACTGATTCTGGTGATGAAAATCCATCTGAAGATGAAGTTCAGTTTGGTGATGAAAACGTGCCGTCAAAAGCATCCAAAAGCACTACAACTCAAGCACACAAGAAACCAAAACTTGGTGGCCTTTTTTACATGTTTGACATGAAAGGCAGGGAGGGTGTTGATCTTGCAATAGCAAGATTTTTTCTTGCATGTGGGATTCCTTTCAATGCCGCCAACTCACCATATTTTGAGCAAATAGTTTGTGCGATTAATAATGGACCTATGGGGTATAAGTCACCTTGTTATGCGAAGCTCTGAACAGTATTGGTGGACAAGGAGAAAGCACGCCTTGAGAAGGCAATTTCACCATTGAAGGCATCTTGGAGTCTAGATGGATGCTCCATTGGTATGGATGGTTGGAATGATTGTAGGAATCATCCATTGATAAACATAATTGTCTCCTTTGTCTCCGGTCCATACTTCATTAGGGCCATTGATTCTTCCGGTCAAGAAAAGAACAATTTGTTCTTGAAAGACCAATTATGCGATGCCATTGCTGAGGTGGGGCCATCCAATGCCATCCAAGTTATTACTCATGTAGCCCCAGTGTGCAAATCAGTGGAGGCAATGGTCCAAAAAGAATACAGGTTAGTGACAAATTTGTTTTTAATTTTTAATTAATAATTACAAGTCTGATTTTTTTAAAAGTTTTCATGTTTATTCATAAAATAAAACTAGAAACATCAAATCATAAATCTAATTCTTTCTTATTTGTTTTGTACTATGTAGGCATTTTTTTGGACGCCATGTGCAGTGCATTATTTGAATAATGCATTGAAAGACATTGCAAAAATTGAATGGATCAAGTTGTTGATTGAGAATGGCCGCTAAATTCAAATGTTCATATGCAACCACTACCATTCACGAGCAATTTACAGTAAGCATGCAAAAATGGAGCTTCTTAAACCTGCTTATACCAGATTTTCCTCTTATTACATTCTGCTTAGACGACTTGTGGGGATGAAGGGGACCTTAGCGGCCACAATTATTAGTGACATGTGGGAGAAATGGAGGCAATCTACCTCAGATGCAGCTGTGGAGGTAAAGAGGTTGACTTTGGATGATTGGTTTTGGGCTGATGTCAAATTAGTTGTGGAATTTGTAAAGCCAATTTGTGATATGCTTCGTTATGCAGACACAGATGCTCCATATTTAGGTGAGGTTTACGAGAACATGGACTCTATGTGTGAGAGGATACAATCCATCGCATATAGGATAGGTCATACTTTATGGCCATAGTTGCAATCATTTATACATGGGCGGTGGAATAAATTGAACATGCCACTTCATATGGCAACTTATGCAATAAATCCAAAATGGTATGTTCCCACGTCAGGAAGGAGGCCTTCTTCCCAAGATAGAGAGGTGGTGAAGGGGTTTATGACAACTGTAAAAAAGATTTATGGTTCTTCAGAAGAGGCCTCTGATATTCGATCTCAATTTTCCAAGTTTACATGTGGGCGAGGTGTCTTTGGTTCACATGATTCAAAGACAGATAGGCATAAGAAGACGAAGGATCCGATTGATTGGTGGTGGCTTCATGGTGTGGATGCTCCTGACTTGCAACAATTTGCAATACGGTTACTTGGGAAGGTAGTTCCTCATCTTTCTTTTGTACCATAAATTTTAAATTTATAGCTTTTAAATTTTACAAATTAAAATTTTTCATACTTGAACCTTCCACCAACAATTTTAATTTTTGAATTTTCCATATGATTACTTGGACAGGTAGCTAGTTCCTCATCTTGTGAGAGGAATTGGAGCACTTATGGTTTCATACATTCAGTGAAGAGAAATAGGTCGGGGTCAAAGAGAGCAGAGAATATAGTGTGCATTCATAGCACACTTTGTCTCATATCTCAGAAAGACCCACGATACAAAGAGGGCCCTTTCAAGAGATGGGACCAATACACAGATGATGCTACCCGTGTGGATGAAGAGATACAACCAGATGGCTTGGTTGAGCTACCTCTAGTTACTATTGATGAGCATGAACCTCAACTTGAGAGTGATTCCTATCTAGAAAGCTTGCTGAGGATGCTAATGACATAGTTTGAGGAAGCCAAATCAAATATCTTGTCCATGTTTAAATTTTATTGTTTTGAACTTTATTTTTCATGTTTAGAAGTGCCATTAGGCAAATTTTGAATGTAGTATGACAATGAAGTTTGAACTCATGGAGTCATGGACATAGACTCTAGAGTATTTAAATTTTTATATTATTGATTATATAACTTTCAGTCTTCCACTTGATTTCTACTATGAGTCTCAGTTTATGATTTATCAAGATTCAACTTTATTGTTTTATGTTTCAAATTGAATTTTTCAATGTGAATATTCATATGAATGATGAATCATTGAATTTAGAAATTCAAATAATAAATGTGCAATGTGCATGTATGGTGTGATAGTGACATGTTTTATTTTAATATATATATATATATATATATACACACACAATACCCCCGATGTACTCAAGTACCTTATTCAAAAAGTGGTGTACCTGTACGCACGTTTCTTGGTAACTTAGGTTTCCGCAAACCGAAGTCCGGAAGGCGGAAAGCGGAAGGAAAAAAGCAGGAGGAGGAGAATCATGAAAAGACCGTGGGAAATGTCATAGTTCCGCAATCCGCATCCCGCGATCCGAAAGATCAACGGTCATAAATACATCTGTAAAAGATCGACGGTGCAGAAATATCAGTGCAAAAAGCGGAAGGTAGAGAATTGTGAAAGCAATGTTTGAGTTTTTGAGAACTCGCATTCCGCATCCCGCGATTCGGAAGATCGATGGTCAGGAGACATTCGTAAAAGATCAACGGTGCATAAATATTGGTTCGAAAAGTGGAAATCGGGAAATAATATTTGGAAAAAGTCACATATCCGATAGCTTGCTTCCACCTCAAATCGACGGTCACGAAAAGCTTGAAGAAGATCAACGGTGCGGAACGGTTGAGGTGGAAAGCTAAATGCGGAAATAAATTTTGAGAAATGTCATAGTTAGGAAATTCGCATACCACATCCTATATTAGATCTATGGTCAGGAATAATCCCGATATAAAATCAACGGCGCATGATAATTACAGAAATGGAGAATGTGGAAGGTAACGACTGGAAGGTTAAACAACAAATCGATTAACAGGGAATTATCTTAGTTGTTTTAAAGAGGTACGATCAAAGAATGAAATGGTGCAATGGTGAAGATATGCATCTGCATGAAGCATGAAGGTATTTATTAACAGAATAATTGAAGGAGATAACTTGTCTCTATGATTGCGCATGACAGAGTCCAAGAAGTGAATAGCAGAATGATAAAAATCAGTCCAGGGTGGCAGGGTGGCCCTAGGGAAGACTATAAGTATGAAAAGGGTGTTGTAGAATCCTTTTCTGAAACCAGGGTGTTGTAGCATCCTTGTCTGTTGTAGTAGGAAAAAATCTGGGGTGTTGTAGCATCATTATCTGTTGTAGCAGGCAAAAACCCAGGGTATTTTTGCATCCTTTCTGTAGGAGTAGATAAAGAAATTTTGTAGATTCACCTTATTAATGAGTTTGAATTGGTGGTTTGCTCTTTGAATTTTCCACGATAATTTTGTGCCTTAACCTGTTTGATTCATTTTGTGTTATGATTTTAAAAGAAAAAGACAATACTGGTTCACCCCCCCTCTCAGTATTGTGGGATAAACCAACAATTGGTATCAGAGCCGGTTCCTTTACCATAGTTTAACCATTGGAAGGGAGATCCTAGTTAAAAATCACTAATGGATCAACACGAAGGTCTAGCCACTAATAAACCTCCACTATTCACAGGTGAAAATTATGCATACTGAAGTGTAAGAATGAAGTGCCATATGATGTCCCTTGGATGGAAGGTTTGGGCAGAAATTGAAAAGGAGTATAAAATAGAAGACCAAGCACCTACAGATAGTTTGGAACTAGCCCAATATGAAGGTAATGTCAAAGCCCTAAATGAAATATTGAGTGGATTGACAAACTCTGTATTTTCAAAATTATGCGATGTAAGATTGCCAAACAAGCACGGGATAAGTTAAAAATTATCTATGAAGGGGCATCTAAAGTCAAAGAATCCAAGCTTCAGACATACATAGGGCAGTTTGAGAGCCTTAAAATTAAAGAAGAA
This sequence comes from Pseudotsuga menziesii, assembly GCA_001517045.1. NCBI lineage: Eukaryota > Viridiplantae > Streptophyta > Pinopsida > Pinales > Pinaceae > Pseudotsuga > Pseudotsuga menziesii. Next base: position 399,963 of record LPNX010515623.1, read on the forward strand.
GAAAACATCATGGAATACCTTATAAGGGTAGATGAGGTTGTCAATTTTATTAGAAGTCTTGGAGGAAAATTAAAAGAAAGAGAAGTGGTTAGCATGGTACTAAGATCATTTCCAATGAAGTATGACTCAAAAGTATCCACCCTAGAAGAACGAGATGATCTTAACCTTGTGACAATAGATGAACTACATGGAATCCTCACTGCATATGAGATGAGAACGGGAATAAATGAATCCTTAAGAAAATAAGCAACATTTAAAGCCTCATCCAAAAAACAATCAGAGAACCTAGATGATGAAGAAGCTCTTTTTATTAAAATGCTTGAGAAAGGTACTAGCGAATATGAAGGAAAGTTACCCCTGAAATGTTTTAACTGTGGAAGAATTGGACATTTTGCTTCAAAATGTATTTACCCTAAACAAGATGATAACGGTGAGAGAGAAACTTCAAAGTTTAAAAAGGGTAAAACATGAAACAAGAAAAATTCCTATGAGAAAAAGAAAATTGTTTACACCATGGAAGATAATGAGGATGCAGATACAAGTGAAGATGAAGAAAATAAAATCCTATTCATGGGTGTAGATACTCAAGCTTCAAATAGTGACTCAGATGTGGAAGAACTTGAGAAATGCAGGAAAAAAATAAACATTCAAGTCATATCATTGGTGAGATGGAAGCTAATCTTCTAGATGCCAAAAGAACTGAGGAGGACCTAAACTTGCAACTCAAAAGAAGAATACAAGAATATGAGAAACTTGAAGAAGATATCATACAATTCAACAAAAATCTTGATGAAGGATCTATCAAATCAAAGTTTGAGAATAGATCAAGGATTCTAGATGACATCCTGAATAGCCCAAGATCATCAAATGATAGATCTGGTTTGGGTTTTAACAAAGAAAAGAAACTAGAAATTTTCTCTTCCACTAATCAAGGAGGAAACAAGAAAAGATATGCTGAAGTACTAAAGAGTCCGGTTAAAAAGGAAGAGAGTATTAAAGTTTCCCCAAACCCTCAAGATGAAAACATAAATAATATGGTGCCCAAGAGACCAAATAGATATCTGCAGATATTTTTAGGTCACTGTTACTCCTATAATAACTTTGGTAATAAAGCCTTAAATTGGAAAGCCAATTGGAAGGTTCCTGAATACAAGAAGAAGTCATCAAGTAATAAACCGAAAAGAAATAATAACCTTTTTACACTTCTTCAAAAATATGACATAGTGTTACAAATGTAATAACCATGGACATATGGCAAGAGATTGTAAACTAATGACCCCTGGAAGGAAGACTATTGCAATTAGGTATCAAGACACAAGACAAAATAAGTATTGGAGGGAAAAGGAAGAAAAGGAAAGTTCCATGATTGCTCTATGTGCAACAGAAAACCAAAACATATGGCACTTGGACAATGGGGTTTAAAACACATGACTAGTGACCCAAAAAAATTCATAACACTAAAAGATAATAAGGGTAAAGTCACTTTTGGAGACAATCTGTCTTCCAAGATAATTGGAAAAGGAACAACTGTTGTTAATAACAATATCAAAGCAACAAAATATGTTACGAATAGAAAATATCAAGCCTAATCTCCTTAGTGTAAGTCAAACATGTGATCAAGGGCACATCTGTATTTTTGACTCAGAGAAATGTGAAATCAGGAAGAAGGACTCAGGAAGAGTTGTTGGCATGGCTATAAGAAATTCAAACAATGTGTATATATCCTAGAAAATGAAAATCAATGTTACTTAAGTATAGTTGATGAAAGTTGGTTATGGCACAGAAGGTTGGGACATTTAAAATTTGACAATCTTTTCAGAATAAGTAAGAAGGAAGCTGTAAGAGACTTGCTTAAAAATTGTTAAACCTCTTAATTCAGTTTGTAAACATTGTCAACATGGGAAGAAAACTAGAGCCAGTTTAAAAAAAAAAGAACACATGACCTCACAACCTCTAGAAATAGTGCACACAGATCTCTAGGGACCAACAAGAACTAAAAGCATGTAGGGGGAATATTATTTCATGTTGCTCATTGATGATTGCACAAGGATGACTTGGGTGACATTTTTCAAAGAAAAATCAGAAGCCTTTGAGAAGTTCGAAATCTTCAAAGCAATGGTTGAAAATGAGTCACATATGAAAATCAAATGTCTTATATCCGATAATAGGGGAGATTTTACTTCAAATGAGTTCAATGCGTTTTGTGAGACACATGGGATTAAGTGACAATTTTCAGCTGCAAACACTCCTCAGTAGAATGACGTTGTTGAAAGGAAAATTAGAACAGTCCAATAGGCTGCCATAACAATGCTAAATGAAGCAAAGCTGTCAGATGCATATTGGAAAGAAGCAATATACACAGTTGTCTATATACTTAATAGAGGACAACTCAAAGTGAATAAGGACAAGACCCCTTATGAACTATGGTATGGAAGACCAACCTCAGTCAAATATGTCAAAGTATTTGGCAGTAATTGTTACATTAAAAGGAATGAGGATGAACCCTCAAGTTTGAATCTAGGACCGATGAAGGAATATTTCTAGGATATTCATCCACCAAGAAGGCATATAGATGTTACAATAAAAGGTTACACAAGATTGTAGAAAGTGCAGATGTAAGAGTAGATGATATAAAACCAATAAGAGAAAGAAGTCATGACAGTATTGAAAATACAAATAATGAAGAAACGGAAGAGTTGCAAGAGGACGAAAGTACTCATGATGAAGAAGAAGGAATAGAAAATGAATATACATAGGAAAGTGAAGAAGAATCCCCAAGAGCTGATACACAAACTCCATCTAGAAGGATACAAAAGAATCATCCAAAAACATAGATAATAGGTAATAAAAATGCTGGAGTCAGCACAATGAGACAACTAACATTTAATGAACAAGCCCTACTCTCAATAGTGGAACCTAAGAATTTTACAGAAGCAAGCAAGAATAATGAATGGGTCAAAGCCATGAATGAAGAATTAGATCAGATTGAGAAAAACGAGACCTAGGAACTTGTCCCAAGACCTAAAGATAAGAATGTTATAAGGACCAAACGGGTTTTCAAGAACAAATTCAATCAGGATGGTTAAGTGATAAGGAACAAGGCAAGATTAGTATGTAAAGGGTATGATCAGGTAGAAGGGATTTATTTTGAAGAAACTTATGCTCCCATGACAAGACTTGAAGCAATCAGAATGTTTCTAGCATTCTCATGCCATAAAAAATTTAAAGTGTATCAAGTGGGTGTTAAGTCTGTGTTTTTGAATGGAAAAATAGAAGAAGAGGTTTATATTGAACAACCTGAAGGATTCCTATTATCAGAAAACAAAGACTATGTTTGCAAACTAAAAAAGGCACTCTATGGTCTCAAACAAGCTCCAAGGGCCTGGTTTTCTAGGCTAGACAACTATTTAAAACAACAAGGATTTAACAGAGGGGTCATTGAAATTAATCTCTACTTAAAAATCGAAGATGAAAATATGGTCATTGCTGTTGTTTATGTAGATGACATCATATTTGGAAGCAATCTACAAACACTAACTGTAAACTTTGCTTTTGAAATGAAGAAGGAATTCGAAATGTCAATGTTGGGTGAACTAACATTCTTCTTCGGGTTGCAAGTGTACCAAACAGACAAAGGAATATTTATCTTTGAGTAAAAAACAAACTTCCATTTCACTCTCCACAACAGAGGCCAAATATATTACTGCTGCATCATGTTGCACCCAGGTCATTTGGATGAAGCAGAAACTAGAAGAATTATTTGTGAAGTATGAGCACCCAATAATAATAAACTACGACAATACCATTGCCATAAACATGTCAAAAAACCCTGTCATGCACTCCAAGACAAAACACATACAAATAAAATATCACGTCCTAAGAGAACAAGTATCCCATAAGGTTGTCAAACTAGAGTATGTTGACACAAAAGAACATATTGTTGACATTTTCACCAAGCCACTACCTAAGGAAGCCTTTGAGCATCTTAGACAGAATATGGGAGTGATTCCTTTTCAAAATTTGTAGAGGAGGAAGCATAAGCTAAGGGGGAGATATGATGACATGAGGAGTTGTCAAAAAGAAGAAAGACAGGAAATTCTCAATGGCATAAGAAGTTATCCTTTGTTATTATTGTCAAAAGGGGAGAAGGTTCAGATATTTCCATAAATGCCAAAAGGGGAGATTGTTGAGAATATAATTTGTCATTGATGTCAAAGGGTTTCACGTATGACAAAGGAATAACCAGTAGATATGATAGCAGGATGAATTCAACAACGACACAAAGGAAAGTCAGTGTTGAGGAATTAGGGATTCTGAGAGTGAGAGAAGACAAAGATCGATTGATCAATCATTGTAAGGATCAATGATGAAACCGTAGGCCTAGGTCTGTGCAGGTATTAATAGTTGAGATCGTGGTAAGAGAAAATCCATGACTATGGTTGAATTTCACAAGTTAGAGTTGCAAATGAGATAAACATATATACCTTGTCTATGTGATTTAATATCTTATGGTGGAGATCAAAGGTGGTTGTAGATCAATGACCGTCAATGATTTCATTGGGAGAAGTTGCACGGTCTAAGAAAGTTTTGATGTGCATGAAATTTCTATGAAAATCATTTCATCTTATTTGAAGTACACCGTTGATTGGTGGGGATCCTTATCTGATGACAATAAAGACATTTCACTGGGTAAAGCGACAGGAGGTTAACAAGGGCTAATGGGCGCGAAATATCCATCAAATACAGTTTAATACATTTGAAGTCCACCATTGATTGGTGGGGACCCTGAACCGACAACGATAAATTCATTTCGCTGGGTGAAGTGATAGGAGGTTAACACGAGCCAATGTGAGCAAAATTTCATTAAGAAATGATTGACAACGTGGACGGTCCAAATCAATCGAGGTAAATACAGAAGAAAATATTGAGAAGATCGATGGTGGTGGATGATTTCTGCACAAAGAAGAGGGGAGATCCACAAATCTATAGTAGATCGTAGATCGATGTAAATGAGTGAACCCGCAAAAGAAATCAATGGTTCATAAAAAAGCGGAAGATGAAAAACAGAAGATCAAGGTCTAGGATAATATGGGTTTCCATAAACTGAAGTCCAGAAGGCAGAAAGCGGAAGGCGGAGAATCACAAAATGCTTGTGGGAAATGTCACAGTTCCGCATTCCGCATCCCACGATCCGAAAGATCAACGGTCAGAAAGACATTCGTAAAAGATCGACGGTGTAGAAATATTCGTGCGGAAAGAGGAAGGCGAAGAATTGCGAAAGCAACGTTTGAGTTTTTGATAACCCACATTCCACATCCTGCGATCAGGAAGATTGATGATCAGGAGATATCCGTAAAATATCAATGACGTAGAAAGATTGGTTCGAAAAGTGAAAATCGGGAAATGATATTTGGAAAAAGTCACATATCCAATAGGCAATTTCCACCTCAGATCGACGATCACAAAGAGCTTGAAGGAGATCTACGGTGCGAAATGATTGAGGTGAAAAGCTAAGTGCGGAAAGACATTTTTGGAAATGTCATAGTTAGGAAATACACATACTGCATCCTATCTGATATCTATGGTCAGGAAGAAGCGCGATATAAAATAAATGACTCAGGAAAATTGTGGAAATGGAGAATGCAGACGGTAACGACTGGAAGATTAAACAACAAATCGATTAACATGGAATTAACTTAGTTGTTTTGAAGAGGCATGATCAAAGAATGAAATGGCACAATGGTGAAGAGATGTGTCTGCAGGAAGCGTGAAGGTATTTATTAACAGAATAATTGAAGGAAAGAACTTGTCTCTGTGATTGTGTATGACAGAGTCCAAGAAGTGAATAGCAGACGGATAAAAGTTAGTCTAGGGTAGCAGGGTGGCGCTAGAGAAGACTATAAGTCTGCAAAGGGTGTTGTAGAATCCTTTTCCATTGTAGCATACAGAAAATCAAGGTGTTGTAGCATCCTTGTCTATTGTAGCTGACAGAAACCCGGGGTGTAGTAGCATCCTTGTCTGTTGTAGGAGGAATAAACCCAGCGTGTTGTTGCATCCTTTCTATAGCAACAGATAAATCAATTTTGTAGATTCATCTTATTAATGAGTTTGAATTGGTGGTTTTCTCTTTGAAGTTTCCATGATAAATTTTTGTCTTAACCTGTTTGATTCATTTTGTGTTCTGATTTTAAAAGAAAAAGAAAATATTGATTCACCCTCTCAGTATTGTGGGATAATCCAACACAATCACCAAATGAAATAGAGCCCACTGCAAAAACCAAGAAACCTACTTAGTTGAAATGTGTCGACCTCCATTGAATGACATTTAAAACATGTATGATGACAACAACCTGCTAGGGCCTAGGGCACATGAACTTAGGCTGACGTGAAGGCATACAGAGTGTAGCTCTTCCTACCTAGCAAAGCAATCTATCCAATTTTCTATGTTGCTCTCTAGGTTAAGCTCATTCTATGCTGGTTTAAAAAAAAAGAAAGATGTTTTAATCAAATTTACTTGTTTATTTCTGTGTCTCTTCTCTTAGTTCTGTAAACATATCAATGTATAAATTTGAATTGTATAGTGTACATGTGTAATAAAATTCATGATTTTTCATAATCTAGTCAGTAATACCGTTGTAGCATGCATAGATTTAGTATTTAAGTAATTAAGTTGATAGTAAAATACCTGGAACCGATGGTTTTAGTAGATCCCGTAGTTTGGCGTAGACCCCGTAGGCTCCTTCAACTTCCCATCCAAGCCTTTGTTTACCAAAAATGGATGAACCACCCTGCCAACCAGCTCTTATCGCGTCGGCCCTAGGAAATTGATGGGTTACCTAGCCCCTGAGCCCATAGACCAATAATAATGAGAGTAACTTACTTTCCTTTTCTGATCTTCCTTCCTTTCAAACAATTTCTCAATCCTTGATTTTTTCCCCTCCTCAAGTTTACCTCCTTTTCAAAATCATACTAAGTCTAATTCCTGAAAGAAAACCAACCCTCCCCACCAATCTCTCTATGAGAACTCTCTTAAATACCCATTTTCCTCCTCCTTTCTTCCACCTTACCCCACTTCCTTTCTCGAAACAATCCATTCATCTACCTGTTTAAGTTTCCAATGCTAGTAAATTATTAGAATCATGAATATGTGTTTCTATGTTTACTTGTCCTTCTCTCGAGCATCCCAATAGTTAAGGCTATTTAAGTTGAATCAAATAAGTTGGGTTGTATAACATTTAATTATTCTTGAAATGTTCACTTCGGGTCCCTCACGGGATGGTGGGTTTGTTGCTAGTCCTATTCAAATCAAATATGTTGAATAAAATAATAATTTAGTAATTATCTTGTTTGGCCCTTCAAATTTTGTACAAGTGAGTATCTTAGTTTCCTTACTCGATCCGGGATCCGATGTTAGTAATCACATTAACAAGTATTATCATAAAAGCAATCATGTCATATCTTGATGGTTAGATTCAAAATTTTAATATACATGCTTAACTACACAAAATGATTTGGTATATTTAATTAATAATTATTTTACTCAAGTTATTTCCACTTTTATTTAATTAAACAATTGACTATGTTTACCACAAGGGGTATTATTCTAATAATAATAATAATAATAACATTTATAGTTATTTGTTTTTAATGAAAAGTATCATAGTTATCAACATGTTATCTCTATATTCATAAATAAAGCACCATTAAGGGCTTAAACAATCCTGACAAATATTTAAACAAGACAATTTTTCTAATGTATATGAACAATGTTTAAGTCTACTCACGACAACTTCTTGCCAATAATTCTAATTGACGACACTTGGTCAATTACTTACTACATTGTTCACCTACCATTAATGAATACCTTAATTGGTTTGTTTTACCCTTATCCAATAACTTAACATTCATTATTTGATTAACATATTTACCTATGAAAACTTATACAATTATTCACCGTGTTAAGTATTTGTATATCGATACTAGCGTACATGTGCAAAATGTGTATGTGTGGCCAGCGCATGCATAGGTTGCACACGTACTATAAGAAAACACCATCTCTTATATATATATATATATATATATATATATATATATATATATTACCCCAGAGAAAAAAATATTTTTAGTCATCGAATAAACATGAACTGCTCGAAAGAGCTTACATAATGTTTAGCCACTCATGCTTCTCACATACATAATTTTTTTTTCTCTTTGTGTTTTGACAAAAACCTTCCAACCACAAAAATCACATTGATTTGCCTTCATTTTCCTGTCTATACATCAAAAGACTTCAGATAATCAGATTGTTTCAAAGGATAGGGAAGACTTCCAATTTGATATCTCTTCTATCTCTATCACCCCCGGTTGAATTATTAGAGCTTGTTTGGACAGAGTGTCCACTTCTGTATTCAATTCTCTGTATATGTGTGATAAAGCTATCCTTTCAAAATGTTCTTTCAAGTTTTGAATTTCTGCTAGGATATTGTTACAGCTGATTTTACCACATATGGTGAATCACACCTTTATGGCCTTCCCTGTCCCTTTGCAGACTCTTTAGACCCCATGGACCATTTTTGTACCTTTGATGTTTCCAATATCATCCCTAAAAACATGCAATAATTGCCATACGCGACTTTTAATCCCTTTCTCGTGTATATACATGGATTTGACCCTTAAACTCGTGTACATCGGGATGTGTGCAAAAGGCCAAATTATTTTGGAGTTTTCCTTGATGTGGATCTGAATCACTTGTCTCTTGGCCTTCCATATGCCTTGAGATCGCTCGGATTCAACCTTCCATTACCCCATTGAAGAGCTATATAAGGAACCCTTTGGATACATTGAGGGGGAGGAAGTAAAGAGCAAGAAAACTATAGTCCATTGTTGCCGGAGCTTATACTTGAGTCTGCATCCCTTTGTCCCTTGGAGCACTTTGTTTTCTTCCCAAGATTGCTATCAAGAGATGGAGGATTGAAGTGGTGGAGGCCCAAGTGGGGGACTCAGTTTCTCCGATTTGTAGACGTGCCGACAGAGGTTGTCACTATTATAATCTCTATTTTATATCAATAGAAATATCTTTTCCTGTCCAATAATGTGTATTTAAATGAGTATTTGATCCATGGATGCTTTTAAATTCTTATATGTTATTGATTATACATGCTAGAGTAGGTCTAACACAATTATATATAGCATACTTGTCTTGTTTGTTGAATGTTGAGGAAGCAAATTGCCAATACAAGTGGGAGTGAAAAGCTCAACGAGGATCTACATCAACTGTCCGGAATAAGGTATGAATCGAGATCCTTTAGTGTTATATGTTTGGTTTCTCTTGCATATAGGGAAGGATTGATTTCTGGAGTTAATATGTGTGTTGTGGTACCCCAAGCCATAGAAATTTCTCTCCGTAACAGAATTGGCGACTTCGCTGGGGACGTTCCTTGTTTTTCTTTGGGGTTTGGGGGCACAATGTGCTTGATATTCTTGACTTTCTCTTTGTTTCTCCTTGTTTCTCTGTTGCATTTTATAGTATGTTCATCCATTAACACTCCCCTTTATTGGTTTGACCCTTGACTTGCTTTTTACCGCTGTCTTCTCTGTATACGCAGGTTTTTGGCCAAAAGTCGCGTACATACGCAGATTTTTGGCCAAAAGTCACGTATACACGCAGGTTTTTGGCCAAAATCCGCATATACATGCAGGTTTTTGGCCAAAAGTCGCGTATATAGACAGCTGTTCTTTAAACAGTCGTGTACATCCTCCCTTTTGGTGAGTTTGATGTTGTGGGAATTTCTTGGGTGGGTTGTGAGTGTGGTTGGGTCTTCCTTGGGTTTGATGTTGTCTGTTGGATGCTTCTTTTGTGACCAGGGACCGCTTTTCATTGATTTTTCTTTGAAAGTAGTTTTAGTCATTTATCCTTTTTGTTTTTCCATTAGTGCATTACTCTTTTTTGTCTCAGTGTCTTGATGGGCTTGTGTTTTATACTTGTTGTGGAGATTGAGAATTTTAGATGACTTTTATTGCATTTTAATTCTTTTATATTGAAAAATACAAGGTAATTGCATTTTTTGCATATGGATTTGAGGAGGTACTTGCATTGGATTGCTTGGATGAGAGTTTTATTTAGGCTTTCATATAGGAAGGATTGCATTGGCATTCAGAAAGGAATATATATTTATGCATCTCATGTAGTGGCATACCCTATTTTTCATTTGACAAAGATTGCACTTAGCATTGTTTGTTATGGTGTGCATATTTACTTCACTGCTGAGTCATAACTTCATTAGTTGCACGATTATTTCCCTTTGAGTAATTACAGCCAATTAAAATCAATGCATAATTTAAAATGAACTACACATTTCTCTTTTATAGGGTTCACCAACAAGAATAGGTTTTAGGGTCTTGGAATAGTTTATTGTGAGTTAATTCTGCAAGACCACTAAACAAAACAAGTAGGTGTCTGTCCAGGTGATATAGTGAAATCCTTGGTATAATTAGTGTTTCTCAGGATGCTCCTCTTACACGGGAGTTAAGCACAAGGCAGTGTGAGCAGTTATTGATTGAGATGACCCCTGGTCATAACTGAGTATCACCGAAGATATTTCCAGGATTGTATTCGTATCTGGGGGCTCTTTCGAGAGTTTCGGGCTTCGCTACCCTGCCCATATGGTCGATCCCGCCTGTGACTGTTCGCCTGAGCATTGGTTATATTGAGGTGACCTTAGTTTCCTTACCTAGGTATCACAAGGGGTACTTGTAGAGGTTATTCTATGGGTGTCTTGGCCAGGTAGGGGTCGAACAAAACAGTCGCTGTATGCGTTGAAGCTGAGGGCCACTATAATTGGTTACACACCTCCGCTTGTAGTGTATAGGAGTTTTGAGCCTCTCCTAGGTGAGACATACCTACTGCATTCGGGATCTCACATATCCTCCCCTTGGTTTGCTTGTATTTTGGCTGTATATTTTCTTAGGAGTGTGCTCTTTGTGTGCTAGTTGGCCTTTGGGATCATAGTTACTTGAGTATATTTATGCTCTCTTGAGTTTGGGTCCTTTTATTTTCGACATGCCTGGTATCCTATCGCCCATCCTTGGTCCTGGTACAGACCCCGGTGTCAGACTTGCGGGCATCACAGCCCCTTACCGTGCTCATAGATTTGGGAATGGTCATATTCCATCCTCTACTCCATTTGTGTAGGATTTTTATTCCCTTCGCTCGGTCTTTACACCAGTGGTCACCCTCATGGGGGTGGTGGTGGATGCATGAACATTGGGTCTGCACCTTACTTTCCTTTTTATGTCCCATCGTTCACCGCATTGTTTCCTTTGGGTGCTATTGTCATGATCATTCCTCCCTATATCCTATAGTTTGGATTCTTTATTGACTATTTTGGTTTGTGTTGGACTAATATGGTTGTCATGTAGAGTCCAATTTTTGTACACTCTCTCCGAGGTTTCGACCCGTTCATTCCTATCACAGGTATTATGTCTGAACTGGCATATAGGTTAGGATATCACATCCGCTTGCACATATGCATTTTGTTATGACCATTTCATTTTAACCTTAGTTACAAACCCATTCCATGGTGTCACGGAACCTTCATGCTGCTTTTAGAAGTGACACTATGCGAATGGTAGAGCTTTCCTATACATGGGTGCCCTAGTTAGATCCTTGTTGCATTTGGTGCCCATGCTGTGTTGCCTCCTCTAGGTTGTGGGAGTCCTTTGTATAGTATCGCCATGACTTTGAACAAGAGTCTCATACTCCTCTTGATCTTTTTGCTGGCATTTTTCCCTAGGACTCCCTTATGTCAAGTTGTAATTGCATTATCATGAGCTTTGCCTGCCTCATTGAGCCTTATGTCGGCTTCCCTGACTTTGAGTATCAGCCATTAGCCCGAGCTTGTCTCATGTCTAGCCACGCAGAGCCATTTTATATATCCTTTGCAGCTTGATTCCCGATTTTTACCTGGAGGGGACTTTCCCCCGAGTGTCGCTATCTTACACATATGTCCTTGCATTGAGCATAGGTATGTTCCACTGCTTGGAACTAGTTTGTTTGTCCCTTGACACTCGTCTCCTCCTAGTCTATAACTATAAAGCGATTTTATTCTTTTTCAAGCTTTTCAAATATTTGAAAAAGTCCAAAAAAAATAAAAATTTAAAAAAACAAAAAGCCGGACAAGAAAAGATGTTATCTTTGGCAGCAGTCGAGTCGTGTCGCCTTTGAACAGAGCACTGTATATCACATCCGTTGGTTGGGTTAGTAGTTTGAATTTAGGAGCTGTACTCGTTTATCTGAGTTTATCTCCACCAACTGGTTAAGCTTCCAGTCCCTATGGAGCCTCTGTCGATGCCTCCTGTGTCACAGAGATGTCCCAGTTTTGTATATCGAGTTTATGCTACCTACATTCAGTCACCATTCGCCTTTATGCTATTGTTCGAAGGAAGTTGAAACATGAGTCGACCATTCCTCAGTTATCTTGACTTTGCATGTCAGCCTTTCCCGGTACGGTTACTGGTTCATGCACATTATGATCAAGTCCTTCCATATTATATAGCTTTGCTGAGTACCTCATGTTGGATGATGGGGGATGCCTTAATTCCTTCCTTCCAACGGATTTCATCCCATCGACTTCAGATCATTTATTCTGGGATAGGAATCTAGAATCATTTTTGAGTGCCTTGAGACTTGCAGTCATCAGTGGTAGGTTTTCTCGCCATCGACAGTTTTTGGGAATACATCAATGTCCCCTGATCGATGGATCCTCTTAAGTGTTTGACCTCAACACATTTATTCACACTTGTTAGTTTGCACTCTAGTACCTTGATTCTCATTTTCATTATTGGTGGGTGATCTTGTGTCTGTTAATGGTATACATCAATGACCGGTAATCAGACGATGGACTACTATGTTCGACCTCGACACCTCTATTCACATAGTAGGACATGTACTCGTAGCAGTTTGTGTAGAAGACCTTCCATATTGGTGGCATCTCTTATATGCTACCTCCTTGATCATGCCAGTGTTCATGAGATTTCATCTCTCGTGACTTGATTCCAGTATATGTTAGATATTTCTAGCCATTATGGAGATCTTGATCCATTATATATCTTCAACTTTCATGGAGATCATGATCCTTTGTATATATTCGTCATGGAGATTCTGATCTATTTATATTGTACGTGGCAATGACCACACATGTCATATTTTGTATCGTGCCTATTCATGGCCATTGTACTCTTATGTATTTGGGACTGCTATATGTACTTGCAGTTATGTGCAGAGTTGGATTATTGTATTGTACTATTGGATGGCTGGTTCTTCCACCTGGTTCTTCATCACTCCACTTCTGGGATGGTCTTATAATGTATTTCGGCCATCGTATCACCCCTCTGACCTCACACATTAGGGGGCATCTGTTACAGCTAATTTTACCACATATGGTGAATCACACCTTTATGGACTTCCCTGTCTCTTTGTAGATTCTTTAGACCCCATGGAACATTTTTGTACCTTTGATGTTTCCAAGATCATCCCTAAAAACATGCAATAATTGCCATACGCGACTTTTAATCCCTTTCTCGCGTATATACGCGGATTTGACCCTTAAACTCACGTATATTGGGATGTGTGCAAAAGGCCAAATTATTTTGGAGTTCTCCTTGATGTGGATCCGAATCACTTGTCTCTTGGCCTTCCATATGCCTTGAGATCGCTCAGATTCAACCTTCCATTATCCCATTGGAGAGTTATATAAGGAACCCTTTGGATACATTGAGGGGGAGGAATTGAAGAGCAAGGAAACTATAGTCCATTGTTGTTGGAGCTTATACTTGAGTTTGCATCCCTTTGTCCCTTGGAGCACTTTGTGTTCTTCCCAAGCTTGCCTTTTGCTTGTGAGCTTGCTATCGAGAGATGGAGGATTGAAGTGGTGGAGGCCCAAGTGAGGGACTCAGTTTCTCCAATTCGCAGACGTACTGACAGAGGTTGTCACTATTGTAATATCTCTTTTATATGAATAGAAATATCTTTTCCTGTCCAATAATGTGTATTTAAATGAGTATTTGATCCATGGATGCTTTTAAATGCTTATATGTTATTGATTATATATGCTAGAGTAGGTCTAACACAATTATATATAGCATGCTTGTCTTGTTTGCTGAATGCTGAGGAAGCAAATTGCCAATACAAGTGAGAGTGAAAAGCTCAACGGAGATCTACATCAACCATCTGGAATAAGGTACGAATCGAGATCCTTTAGTGTTAGATGTTTGGTTTCTCTTGCATATAGGGAAGGATTGATTTCTGGAGTTAATCTGTCTGTTGTGGTACCCCAAGCCATAGGAATTTCTCTCCGTAACATATATGTTTTAGATGTGGTGCTCTGATACAAAGGTTTCCATTGGTCCAATTTATTACCATTTTTGAATCACCATAAATCTGCATACTCCTTATTTGTGTATCTTTTTCCAACTTCAAAATTGCCCATAGAGCTGCTAGCTCGAATTTGTTATTGGTTGCTTGGCCAATAGAAAATTTGATGCATAGTCTTACCTCTGTTGATAAATTTATGACTGCTCCAGCTCCCCTTGGGGAGGCTCTTCTTGACTCGCTCCATCAAAGAAATCCCATGGTAAATCTTGGTTTATGACCGATGCTACGAGAATTCAATTCTTGCTTTGAGATGGGTTAAGCTTGTGTTCCTGAACCTTTTCCGTTAACAGAGCACTGATTACATTAGGAGGTGCCCATTTATTCTGAAAAATTGATTTATTACGGGCCTCCCATATGTTGTATACAAATAGAGTTGGAAAAGCTTCATAGAAACATACCGCATCATCTTGCCACCAATCTTGGGCGCACTACTCCAGCGTTGCGTCTAATCTCTCATGTAAACTGTTTGCTACTAGTTGCCATGTCGAGGATGTCCATACACTTGCTGCATATGGACACAATGCGAACACGTGTGATGCGTGTTCGTCATTTTCTTTGCATAACAGGAAGATCCCTAGGCCTTCGAAACCATGTTTTTTCAGCATATATATATATATATATATATATATATATATATAAATTGACAAAAATAATAATGATTTGCATTGACAGAGCATTCTTGGATACAAGACATAACAATCACAAATACCTAACCGGATCAACATACAAACACGTAATCATTTCAACATCATTAGTAATTAATCATTAACCAATTAAGTTATAACATCATTATATTTTGATATTCATAATAATTACTCAATCAATTATTTTCAAGGAAGCGACACCTACTACTACTAATTTTGGTGTCGTAGATCACCTTGACCCCACACAGTACTAACTATCACATCCTCCCATCCTAAACTACGTTCGCATCCTCCCTATGCTTACTTTGCTAGTATAGAAGTGGATGCTGACTTCCCTGACTTGACCACATAAGAACCTGAGAGCGACATCATCGACTGAACAACAGACCTAGCCTCTCCTAGCAGACATCTGACCGTCGTCATCACAACAACTTAGGGAGTGTGTCTCAACATGACCCTCCCATGGTCTCGGGTATCATAGAAACATAGGGTGGAACATACACCCTCCCTCTCAACATCCTATGTCTATACCCAATCAAAACCATACCGTGCTGCTATCGAGATTATTGGTCTATGTCATCGTATCATCAACTTTGGTAAACAAGGCTCTTTGCAAAATAGGTACTATACTACACTTTATATCAAGTATCCAGTTATTACATATCCCCTGTGTCCTACATATTAGAACTTTGAAAACATACATTTATAAAAATATCTCCATTCAATCATCAGTTGGTCCATATTATCAACATCATTTCCTTTCATCACATAAATCATTAAATTGATCACATCATAGGTTGGTATCCACGTACCACATCATATATATCACATTTCATTAAGGGCGACAATTATGTTGGAATATATTAAACCCACTCATAACTTAGGATAAAATAATTAATCATTATTTGATTAATTATTCACCCACTGGCTTAATTAGTTAGCATCCACTTGCACATTAAAGTCAATACATGCCATCTATATCCTAGGAATGCTTTATTTCTGATTCTGGGTTGAACTTAACCACCTTTTGACCATCTAGAATTAATATACAGATATTTATAGCAGATTCTGCTTTATCCTGCTTTTCTGTGGATAAGGTAAAGCTAGTCAAACTAGGAAACTGGGTCCTTTTCTTGCCAACCCATCCTTCATGACTTTTCCTCCATTTTCTAGGGTTAGCATGTTTTTTCCATCTCTTTGACAACTCACTCATGCTTTTGCCAATTCGTGAGGTCCTTGATAGATTTGGGAAGTGCTTTAGCCACCTATGGGGGTTTTTAATATTTTGGCAAATCAGCCTTTTTGAGCTTTATGAGTTGTATCCATACAACTCGATTTTCCTATGAGGGATGTACTATTTATGTACACTATTATTCATCATTTTTCAATGGAAGGATACACACCAATATTCATCTCTTCATTCATGTGATTCAGTGTCTTTTCTTCTCTCTATTTTTCCTGTGTATGCTTGTGAGAATTCTTAGTAGCAAGGTCTATTTCCTGTGCTTCTTCTTAGCATCATTTCTCATAGCATTGATCTATTATTTCTACAAATTAAACATACACCGTCGTTATGAACAAAGGAATCTCATGATAACTACAACATATTAACCTCATAAACATAATCATAACATCATAATCAATGCATCAACATAAACATAGTAACATCTTAAACATAGTAGCAACATATAATCGGGCCTATCATGTCATACATATGGTTTACTCAGTCGAACTAAGTCCAACATATACTAAGCAAATAAAATGCAACATGTCCATCTGAAAAGATGTCTAGTCAAAATATGTGGCATTACATAGAGCAAATGGACGTGCATAAAAACGGGTATTTAAAATAATCACAATAGGCAAAATTCCAACAGCCTATGCCAAAGCCTTAGTCCGATACAAAAAATTGAACAAAACCCTCCTAATTAATGTCCCCAACCAAAAACTACATAGCGGAGACATAATAATTTGAACTATAATGTTTAGTTTTTCATTAGAAAATGAGATTGTTAATATTTATTTCAAAGCAAATTGGCACAATGAAATAATGTGTGAGAGTGGCACGCATAATGGATGTAGGGAATATAACAACGGTGAGACATAACAATATTTGTATGAGAAGTCAACAAAGCCCAAAAAAAAAAATGAAGAAGAAAAAGGTACCAAATTTTGGGCAATAAAATCGAAAGAAGCCATGCTGATTTTAATTTTGTCGTTCACCGAACTTATGATTCAATGCTTTGAATTGTAAAAGATACAAAATTTATATGAACCAAGTGGAACAATGAGTTTCTAATGAATTTGCACCAATTACAATTAAAACGTAGGTTTCTACTTTTTCCAAAGAGACTCGAGCATTTGACGATTCACTAAATCTTAGCTGCCCATTTGTTGCGCCCTCTACTACATTGATTTTAATACATGGTGTTCTTTTGGTGTCTTAGCATGCCGATCACAATGGCTACAACTAGTTCAAATTTGTTGTGCAGTGTCATATCCACCCCTTTTAAGGATTTGTCCAATTACTCATTATTCCCATAAGTTGTCACTCTTAGTGTAAAGCCAATATAGCAATTGAGATTGGAAACAATGGCCATCAACTTCAAACAATTCAAACAATTTTTTAGAAATATTTGATCAGACTTTGTCATAGAGAGGGAACTATTTCCTTCCTGGGTTGGTGTATCAGAGTTTGTTCCTCACAAAATTCCGATCACTTCTTTTTGTATCTTAGCTCTTTGGGAGTACGTAAATGGACCAGCTGGTCCATCTTCATTTTGTAAGGTGACAACTTTCAACTCTAGATATGATAATATTGGCAAAGCTTCCATCTCAAGAGAATATTCTATGTATTATTTCAGCAAACATAGTTTTCTTGCACACTCTTTCAGGGTTCCCAAACACGGCCATAGCAATGTTACCCAGACTTCTTGCCTGTACAATCCTGCCACGCTTTCATATAGCCTCTTTGCATTTCCATACTCCCTCGCAGTAAAGTATTCTCGACCCATCTCACTAGTGATATGGTAAACCATTCTACTAGATTTAGCCAGTTTATATTGTTCATAAGCTTTCATAATCATCAACCACCTATTGCATCCGAGTGTTGACTTGATCTTCTGGTGTTGAAAGAAACATGCTACCAACCATATCATTCTCAACAAATTGAGACTGAACCTCCATATTCACAAACTATGTTTTAAATTGATCCATGGTTTCAGGCATATTTTGAAGATTGCCAGTTGCAAGAGCACTATCCAATGCCTTGACAATTGATGTCATGGACCTGTTGATTGTCATAATTTTTTTCTTGGGTATCAATCCTGGACACCACAACATCCAAGCAAGAAGCCAAACAAATGTAGTTCAATTGTTCGTTATGTTTCCTGATGGAGTTCTCTGCATATATTCGAGCTCCATCCATGTTTCCTTTCTCTATGACCTTCTTAACCTTGAGCTTCTCAACCTTCTCTTCCTTTTCACACTTTCTCGCCTGCCTTTGTAGAGACTTGGAGGTGATTTTCAGATCCATGATATGATTCATGGGCACTTTAAGTAGTGAATATACCACTAGAAAATAAGGTAAACTTTGTTACTACCAACCAACACCCAATTCTAATATACTGGTCCATCCTTGGTATGGTTAAGAAAAATCCATATCCCTGACATCAGGAATAATCAATTTTGATGACTAATTTTCTAGATGGAGCTTTGAACCTGTGCAAAGCATTAACCTGGAAATCTGGTAGAGTGCATATAGATGGAGCATAATGAATGCACTATCAGATTGCATATACAACATGTCTAATCAATCATTTCAGAATCTAACTCTCATTTGATTCGATTATAAACACACTCACTCATTTATCAAACCGGGAGCTAAGTCTAAGCCAACATATTTGTATAATGCAAAAATATATTTAAAACGAAATCAAAACAACCCAAAAATATGAGAACAAGAAAATCAAAGGGAATAAACTTGTATAAGGTAGAAAGATAAGCCTAGGGAAAATAGTTGACAGACCTAGGACTAACAGTCACCCTTACCTATTAGGAGATGCTTGAAGATAAAAAATGGTCATGATAGTATTAAGCTGTTATTGGAACAACAATTATCTTCAAAAGAGAAACAAAAATGGGTTGCAAAGATGCGAGATTGTGACTTTGAAATTATCTATAAAAAGGAAAAAAATGTTGTGGTAAATGCACTTTCAAGAAAATAAGAAGACACCGAGGACTTACTTTGAGCTATTTCCATTATGTAATATTATTGTGTATAAGAAGCAAGGATGGAATGAAAGCCATATTAGAAAATGTGTAAGATCATTCAAAAAATAAAAGAGGACACTAGTGCACTAAAGAAATTTGCGTGGAATAATGATTCAATATGGTATCAAGATCACCTATATTTATGTAAGAATTCCAAACTCAAACAAAAGGTCCTTTTGGAATTGCACACTTCTCTTGTAGGAGGACATTTAGGGTTCTTGAAAACTTACCATGGGATCAAGAATTTTTTTTATGGGAAAGTATTAAAACTAATGTTCAAAAATTTGTGGAAGAATGTTTGGTTTGCTATTAGAATAAGGAAGAGACAATCAAGACCCCTAGTCTTCTACAACCATTAGCCTTATGAAGTCAAGTCTGTATTTTATCATAGCTGTACCAATGTTTGAAGGAAAGAGTGTCATAATAATAGTGGTGGATATACTCGCAAATTATGCCCATTTTTCTTCTCTTTCTCATCCTTTTAAAGTAATTATATTATGCAAAACAATCATGGAAACATTTATGAAGCTACATGGAATCCCCAAGATTATTGTGAGTGATAGAGATCCAATTTTCACTGGTAATTTTTTGACTGAATAATTTTCTTGTTTGGGTACTAAATTTACTCACAAATCCTCTTACAATTCTCAATATGATGGGAAAAGTAGGATTGAGAATACATCTCTTGAATGTTATCTTTAATATTTTGCATTTGATAAAAATACACAATGGGTAGAGTGGGTTTGCTTTGGTATAACACATCCTTCCACACTTCATAAAATTGTCCTCATTTATGTCACTTTATGGATATCATCATCGATCCATCACATCACTCTCAAGAGGGTAAGCTAAGGTTCAAGCAGTGTAGGATCACATAGAGATCCAACAAGAGGTTATCCAACTATTCAAAGACAACTTATCCATAGAAAAAAATAGGATGAAATGACAAGTATATTGAAATCACAATTAAAGGAAATTTGAAGTGGGGGGTTGGGTATTTGTGAGGATACAACTATACAAAAAATGTCCTTCAAGCAACAAAAGAAAGCCAATAAATTATCACCCAATTACTATGGTTCTTATAAGGTGTTGTTGAGGATTGGAAGTATGGCCTAGAATTGGAGTTGCCTCTATCTTCATTTGTACATCTAGTTTTCCACGTTTCTTGCTTAAAAAATTATTTGGAAGCAAGATCCTAGTTTAGGATATTTTTACTAGAGATTGACGAATAAGGGAAAATAATATTAGAACTTGAAATAATCCTTGAATGACATATCAAGAAATTATGAAATCGAACAATTATTGAGTACCTCATCAAGTGGAAGAACCTACCAATAGAAGAGTACCTCATCATGCAAAAATATCCACAACTAATCAAATGTTGAGGAAAAAACTTGTTTGGAGGAGAGTGACATGTTTAGTCTTAGTTATTGAGTTATTACATTTGCTATTGTTAGATTAGTGTTGTCTTTATTGGTCAGATAGACCCTTTAAAGGTTGACTATACCTTTTAATTGTAATTATACCATTGTCTCCTATATACCATTGAGACCTAGTTTTGAATATAATCTCATCTTGTGCATTTGATACGGTGTAATCTCATCTTCTTATTCATTTTCTTTATTTCATTCTCAAGACATGTAGTTACTTCTTCTTTCTATTTTCATGCTATCTTGGGGAATTTGGTCCATAACATATATCATGTCAAATGTGCACATTTCTATCCTAGGGGAGGTTGCATTAATACCTTTTTGTAGGATGCATTATAGATGCAATGATTATGTAATATTGGAATCATTCAAATATTCTATGTCCAAGTCTATCATGTGATTGAATTCATAGTGAAACTTAAATGATTATGTATGTAGGGATGGTCATCCACACATACATGGGAAGCTTATAGGACTTATTAGTAGCTTAAAAACCAACACATAAATGCAAATTGTATACTTGTCGAGACAATTAATCAGATAGGGAAAGGTTCATGTCTAGGATTGATAAATTATATGTTTATATAGGTGCAATTGAATTTTTTTTGTCAAGGATGGATTGTTAGTGGATTATAGTTTTTCTAGGATTATACCAATTCAAAAAAAATAAAAGCCATTGATCTTCCCTTAAAGGTACCAATGGGATGGATGGAGATGGTAATAAAATGATATTGCATAAATTTTCAACTTTATGAGTTTCTATTGACAATTTGGATTGATGGAATATTCTAGTGGAGAACCAAGGAATTAGAAAAATAAAAGAGCCATGTATTCTAAGAAAGAGGTGGTGTCTAAATACACTAATACAACAATTAAGCATAAGTCAACATAGTTCAATATACATAAAAATGTAATAAACAAAAAAATTTACATACACAACCCATATCCCATTCCTTTTTTAGTTTGATCCCCAAGGTCATGTTTATCCAAGCACATAGATGAAAATAACTCTCTTTAACTCTCTTTAATTTGTGGGAATATGATGCTCACTTATATTGGTGAGAGTGAATAACCAAATCCTCAAATTTTACCTTGTTTTGTACACTAGTCAACTTCTTTGGCCTAACTACTCATCCAATCAAATGGACAATTGACCACTTAGTTAAACACAATCAAATATCCTATTCTCTTGTTGACTATAACCAAAATATTGAGAGGTGTTTTAAACCTACCTAGCATGATGTCACAACAACCCCCGTAAACACAACTCTATGGATATTCACGAGCTAAAATTAATTTGGTACACCCCCCATAATTGTAGCTTCTTGAATCCCAAGCATAGCCTGGAGTTTAAAAAATTTAGCTTCTAACAGAGGATTCCTAAAGATATCAACAACCTAATCATTTTTCTTGCAATAAATAAGATTCACAACATTTTGCTTTACCGATTCTCTTAAGTAATAAGCATGAAGCTCCACATTCTTAATCTTACTATGTTCAACAAGCTTCTATACAATCTATATTTCAATTTTATTGTTAGAATATACCAGACAACTAAAAAACCAAGTTTGTCGATGAGTTGTTGAATCCATGCACTACACCATGAAAATTTTCTTTTGTATTAGAAAGAGAGAACACATTTTTATTTTTATAGGACTAGACTATGGGTCTAGAAAAAGATGAAACACATATCTAGATGTAGAATTCCTATCATCACCATATCCAACCCAAACAGAGTTGGTGAACCAACCAACCGGTTTAATTTGTCCTTTCAATACTTTATACCAAGGTAGTATGTGCCATTGATATAAACACAATTATCTTTTTGGAATTAAGGCGACTTTCTTGCGGATCTTGCATAAATTGAGAAACCACACTACAAATAAATACTAGGTTGACTATGAATTAAATATACAAGGTTACCTATAATCTATTGATAAAGTGTAGCATCAACTTTCAAAGAATCACACTCCTTGTTTAGCTTCACTCCCAACTGATATGGTGTAGCACATGGTTTACAATATTCCACTCTAAGCTTTTGTATAAGGTCCAAAACATACTTAGGTTAATAAATAAAGATACCATCATCCATTTGTAAGACTTGGATTCCAAAAAATAATTGTAGTAGACCAAGGTCAGTCTTCTCAATTCTATCCACTAATTGTTTCGTCACAGCCAAAATCAAATCAACATTGCTTATAGTAATGACCCAACCATCCACATACAATGCAACAATCAGTGTTTCGCCATTAACATGTAATACATAGATATTGTGATTCGATTCACATAATCTGAAACCAATATTGAGAAAAAAATTGTATTAATCTTCTCATACCTGTCTTAGGGACCTGTTTCTAACCATATAAGCATTTTTTTCAATAGATAGACAGTATTTCCATCATTTTAAAAATTAGGGGGTTTCTCCATATAAATCTTTTTAGTGAGATCAAAATGTAGAAAATCACTTTTGACCTCCATCTAATGTACCTCCCATCCAAAATGAAAAACAATAGAAATAATCTATCTAGTTCATGTTTACAATGGGGGAAAAGGTTCAAGTAAAAAATATGTTTTTTTTCTTCAAATATATGAATCTTATTCTTCAAGAAATATACTCAAGTATGTTGAGGCTCAAGATGACTCGAGCAAATACATTGAAGGACACCTTTAGAGAGATAGTCAAGGGGAAGATGGGGATGTAAACCCGAGTATTGCTTAAAGCCCTCGTTGGTTTATTGACTTGCAAAGTTACTTGAAAAAACCATATGCAATAATTAATTGAGCAATTAATTAATCAAAATAACTGAGTGTGTTAATCATTAAGGAACTAAGAAATCTAATAGCACTAAATATACAACATGTATGAAATTTAACTAAGCAAACTTATGGAATACAAATGATCAAATAATGAACAAAATTTAAAAAGTTTGTTAGTGAAAGAAAATTTATTAAAATTTCCTGAAGTATATTTATATCGTTTAGTTGCTTAACATGCATAGAAAGTGTACACCAATTAAAAATAATCTTTGTAACATGGCATAATATAAAAGTTTGCATTATTGGTCATGTAAGCTCTATATGATATATTATTTTTTTAACTGTGAGTGCTTTTGTAATTTTGTAATTTGTGTTATGTTAAATATCATGAAAAATAGATGTTGCTAGTTGGCTTTCTTTTACGAAAATTCAATAAAAAATCTAAACATATACAATCTGAAGTTTCATAAAAAATATTTAGGTTAAAATAAAATATGTATAGTCCTAATTATATACATTTGTAAAAAGATAAATGATAAAAAATAAACAAAAAGAAAATTATTAAAAATATTAGTCAAGGATGCATGTATTCCCAACAAGTTTTTTCATTAAGAAATTGGAGTTTAACAGTCATCAATATAAAAAAACTGTTACATGAGGAAGAATTGGTAGCATCCATTACTTATAAGGAAGTGTAGATGAAGAGAGCATGAATTCAAAGTTCAAACATAAAACAAGAATCCAAGAATATATAAAAATTTGTTGCTAAATCAACTAAGTTGAAAGATAAAATTGCAGAGTTTAAAATGAAAAAAAATTGTTGAACAAGCCTGATATAGAAAGAATCCAATGGAAAGGATAATAAGTATATGAAAAATACTAAACAAGAAATATTATAAGTTGAATAGATGGCTTGAGTAAAAAATATTGTTGATAAAAAAATAGAAGAAGAGAAGAATAAGGTTGAGAAGGATGAAAAAATAAAAAAGGCTACAGTCACAACCCCAAAATTTTCACAAAAATTTAAAATTTTCGAGTTAACAATAAATGTTCTAACCTGCGATTCTACTAACAGATAACAGTTGACCTAAAAGATCAGATAAGTAAATGGTTTCTATAATAACTTAACAATTTATTTTTTGTAGCAAGATTAAAATCTTTTTGTGTGTTATTTGTTTCAGTTTACTGATTAGCTCTTTTATGTCAGTAGGTGGAATCTACTTTTAAATCCGAGGCTTACTTAGCATTCGTGCTAATGCAGATGAATACTGTTTCTTATAGGTTTTTACAGGTATGATCGATCGAGTATATATTTTTAAAAGATTTATTAGTGTTAGCAGTATTTTGTTTGCAAATTAAAAAGCTTAGTACAATAAGCTGCTAAACACTAGACAACTCCTGCAAGGTAAAATCATTTGATTTCCATCAGTTGTTCAAATAAACATGCTTGGAAAAAGTGTAATGACAGTACAACATAATTGCGACTTTTTCACTAGAATCTCAGGTATGTGTATTTCTTCTTTGGTCTAAGTGGTTAGTAATACTCATAATTTTTGCAATAATATCTTGTCTTACCTATATAATCATTGTCCCTTAAATTATTTCTACAGGGTACTCATAGCCTATTATCTTATAGACAATAAGAACCTTTGAGTGTAGAAACTATGACCATTATACCCTTCTACAAGAGCTTAAGGCTACCCATACTTTGTTCCCAAATTAAACTCTGAGTTCTACTTACTTTTGAAAAAGTAAAAAGAATCGTCCTTATTCCTATCATCAGTTTTATCTCTGTAATTGTCTTACTGTCCACTATACACTTTGTATGAACATAAAACCAAGTTGGAAATACTCCCAAGTATTAATAAAGTAATGTCGCATAAACTTACACGACATAATTTTGTGATAATACTTTTATCTTTAGATTTGTACTACTTCATAGTTTCGATGCTATGGGAGTTATCAGTTCATTTATATTTCAAAGCTAAGTATAAATGACTTATTCGATGAACAATCAATTCTACCAAAAGTTTGTTTGATAACGTTTTTAATTCTAGCCTTTAACTTCTTTGGCATTATTATAAGATAATATCTATAAGTGTTAGACTTGGAATATTCCTAAAGCAAAAAGGGTTTACTATGCCCAAGCTGTAAAAATGAGTGGTATACCAATGGTCAACTTATCAAGCACTCAAAACCAAACCTTCATCGTGTACAAAGTTTGCAAGGAACAACTCAAAGCTTTGCTACTAGAGACACTATAGTTATGTCCTGGTTAACATATACTCTTTTCATAACTATACTAAAGACTTTTTATAATTTAATCTAGTTCATAAACAAAATATATGTATATCACATGACTTCATTCTACTCAAAAAGATGTTGAGAGTATTATAGTACCACCCAATTAACATATGGTAAAGTTTGATATACGACCACACTATATTATCATGATAATGTTTACTTTGTGATAACATTATGTAGTTGATAGCAATGGTTTGTACTTAAACCAAAAACAGACTTAATATATGATTTATATGTGACACGAAAGTTAGTCAACGTATTCTCTTTGTGATAATAATCTCGTGATTAGGTTAATATAATACATGGTGCAAATGATTAGAGGTTTGGTTCCAAATTATTGGGCTGTCATTAAAGTTTAACTCACACTGCACAGATCAAACAAATAATATATTGTCTCCATGCGGGAACTATGGATCATGACCCTCGTTGTTTGAATAAATTTATGGCTACGTGGAGGAATCCTGTCCATGTGTAGAGAATATAAAAACACTCTGGAAACCTAACCTAAAGCATTATTGTCCTGCAGTTTACGTTGCTCCAGGGTTGCTTTGGCTCGTCTCCCATGGCCGCCATCGTTCTCCTGGTTACCGTCACCTTAAACCTTGACTCTGTGACACCTCTGTTCTCCAATGAGTGATTTTGAATGTTGGTTCTTTCTCTGTCGAATGTAGGGTTATTCTTCCCACCACCTTCGTTTTGCTGCTAAGGAAACCTTCGTCCCAAGCCCACGTAGTTTGGTGATTTCATCAGTTCTCCGGCTCGATTCTTCGTAGCTCGCTACTGTTGTGCGGTTCTGAGAGTTGTTGTTTTCCCTACTGCACCATTATAGGTGATAGTGCTGGTGAAATCGTTCGCCATACTTCCAGTGACAGGTAAAAAAAATCATAAAGGACCTTTCTTTCAAATTACTGCAAGTTTTAATATCATGTACTTTCAAACTTATACTCGTAAGCTAGTTTTGCTGACAGAGTTTGCCATTACTACAGGTACTCGTTGAAATGAAGCCCGCACAAGGGTAGGAAGACAACCTTTTGCGATGGCCGTGGCTCAAGGCTCAAACTCGGGTAAGCCCTGTGGTCTGAAAGTGGGTTCTCTCCTTAAATGCAGTTGGGGTGGTCGTTGGACTCACCCAGGGTTTGAATACCCTTTCTCGTCTTGCCACGAGTTATATTGTGTTTTTATTGTTACAGGTTATTTATAACATGTTTAAAATTAAACCCTTGACAGGGTGGATGCGCTTTGTGAGTGTAGTGTTTTTTTTGGTCGAAGCTTGGCTTCATAGTCAGTTTTGGATGTACATTTTGCGAAGGTAGCTTCGCTGCAACTTGTTTTGATTACTAGCCATTGAGCTGTACTCTGTAAAATTTAGGGTTTATACCCTTTTTGAATATTTATGAAGTGGAACTCTGTTTGAGTATTTATCAGGTTTTTATGTATTAAATTTTGAAAGTTGTACTCATAGCCGTGATGTAAGTCTTGATTATTTGATGAACTTCTCTGGTTAGGGTTTGACCTGTAAAACCCTTGTTTGGTTTATATTACTATTATGTTAATAATTATGTTGTTTCTCTCTTTTAGTCTATCTATCCTTAAAGGACTGAGAGTGGATTATTTAATTAGTTAAGATGATTACAAGTTTATACGAGAAATGATTATTATGTCTATAATGTATTAGTTTAAGGGTTTGGAACCCCGACATTTAGATGCATGCTGTTTTTAATAGACTATGTTTCTTTTAT
This sequence comes from Pseudotsuga menziesii, assembly GCA_001517045.1. Lineage (NCBI taxonomy): Eukaryota > Viridiplantae > Streptophyta > Pinopsida > Pinales > Pinaceae > Pseudotsuga > Pseudotsuga menziesii. Next base: position 427,540 of record LPNX010515623.1, read on the forward strand.
AAATGCCATTGCTCCTGTTAGACAATAAATTTTAAAAGAAATTTACATAAGTATAACCTAGGTTACTACAGTACTAGAATTGTTTATAATTTATATTTTAATATTTATCATTTATGCTCAAAAGATGAGCTAGGGTTATACTCCCTTTTAATTTAAATAGGATAGTATTACCTATGTTATTACCTGGTAATTTTTATTATTACTGTATACAGTTTTTCTTAAATTTGTATTTGAAAAAAATTATTAACCTATAGTTGTCTCTGTTTAAGAATAATAATATTATTATTTATATTTATAATGCTATTATTTATGTAGAACATACATTCTTAAGTTTATGTTGGTTCTTGTTTATATAGTGGTTATGACTGAAAGCAGTCTGTAATATTTGTGTTATTTTAATTCAATTTGTATATGTGGTTTACTTAGGATACTAGGTTAAAAGAACCTCCATACTTATCAATATTCTTTATATTTACACAGTTCTACAAAAGTTTAAAAAAAATAGTTTATAGTATTAACTTAAGACCTTAAGTTGCTACTGTCTTTTGGCTAATTAAAGCTCAGTAAGGATTACTGTAACCTTTATCATATTATTTAACTATAGTTCAAATAGATACATGAAGATATAATGGTTACTAAAAGGAAAAGCCATCAGCACTATATTTATATCTATTCTTAACATAAACTATTAACTTCCAGTTGATAAGACTAATTCTTCTATTTCAAGTAAAAGTATAGTTTATGTAAATAAAGACTGTGTAGAAAATAATTGATAAAATTTGCCTACTAATGTCAATCAATACTATGAGTAATATTCTGTATTAACATGCTATTTGCGCAGTCTATTTCTAATCACATGTCTGCAAACAAATTAATAATCTTTCTAGAAAGCATCCATCTACTGAAAAGTAACATTTCATTACTCTGAACATAAATATTCAATTCATTTATAATCCTATCATACTTCATTTACTTAAACAAACTACCTGTGCTATAGTACGATCTGGATTACTCCAGATGGGGAAAAACACAGGTAGGATTTATCTTTCATCACAGTACAGATTTAGTCTAGAATAACTAAGAGGTTTTAACATAACATATCATAACATCATTCATTTATTGATCATACATAGAGATAAACTATAACACAGGAATTAAAAGATAATGAAACCTGTCTTTTAAGCTGGACGACAACAGTAATGGGAGGCCGTTCCTCCCTACCAAATCCTAGAGAGCGCTCAAACAACGACTTCTTAGGACCCCCGAGCCTGTTCTGGTCTGCTTGGCTGGAACTAGGTGGAGCAATCAACAAAGTACCAGTCCTGAGACTCAAAACCAACTCTGCATACTGCAGTAAGATCTTTCAGCTGCAAAGCTGTACTAGATCAACTTCCTGCAGTTTACCCCTCAAACACCTTCCTTCAAATTTCCCTTTCCCAATGAATTCCTTGAAGTGAATTCACCTGAATGATTCTTCTCCTGGAATGAGCAGCCTCATCGCTCTACATTGGGCACTTTTAATAAGATTGCCTAGGTCTTTTTGGGTTAGTTGTCATTAATTGAGCCACCTATTCTGATCCCACTTTCTTGGGGGATCATGACCCCAGATGTAGGGAAGTTGCCACCTGCAACATAGGAAGTGTTGAGGATGCTACCACTTGTATTTTTGCTCTCCACCTAGTTCCTTCCACCACTTGATCAGTAACACTCTTTTTAACAGCTCTCCCAAGCTGTTGTCTCCACTTTTATTTATTTAAAAATTAAATATTTAGAATTACGTTCTACATCCTTGACTCTGCTGAGTCATCAGTTTCCACTTAGCATTAAATTTAACATAATGTTTGGGAATAATATCAAAATAATATAACATTATTTTATAAAATTGGGGCATGTGACAGCTACACCACCATAGACGAGAAAAAAGAAGAAACAAGAGAGCTTACAAATAATATTAGCATTGCAAGGTTTGAGCCAACTAGTGAAGTATACTAAACCTCAAAGGTTTGCAACAACAAGATCAACTTGAATGATTTTCGAAGGTGATGCACTTGCACCCACTCTTCTTGATGCAAAAAAATGCACATGTTTGCAAGATCAAGAATATTGTAAGGTGACCCCTCAAAAGGAGGAAAATTTATGTAAATAAAGAGATTATACTTACATCTAAAGCTATTGTTTTCAACGTTAACAATATTGGATTAGAATAACTAGCCCTGTAAGGCTTGCATTTAGTGAAGGAATGGTTGAATATGTTGGATCAAATGTTAGGCAACTAAGGCAACAAAAAGAAAAGATTGTGAAATTGGAAAACACATTATTATTGGTGAAATAAATGTTGTCTAGATAGCTTTGTACATTATTCTATTGAATTTCAAGACAAGTTGGATACTTAACATAGGATATTTTATGAGAAGGTACACATATTCCAAAGGCAGATCAACACCTTGTTTGATCTTAAAAAATACCTTCTAAATTGTAGAGTTCAATGCAAACAAGTCCAATGACAACTTGATTTTGTGGCAAGATGGAAGGCATACTTGAATGATATTGATCCAAAGGTTGCTTATATGAATGAATATGGGACCATCACTATTCATTGTGATATACACTATTGGAAATATTTATCCCAAGAGGCTTGTGAAAATGGAACCATAAATTGATTCAACCACTAAATTATAGCACATTATTTGAATTGTAGTCCTTAAATACAGTTTGTAAGTTCCATCAATGACAATTTTTTAACAAGATAAGGTACTTAAGCCATGTAGAATTTTATTTCTCATGAGAAACACTCTCTATTTTCTTTTCCTACCATTACCATAAAATAACTGAAAAACTACATGGAGATTCCTTTCAACAAAATGACATATTCAAATCCACTTCTCTCTATTTTCTGTTCTTACCATTACCATAAAATAACTGAAAAACTACATGGAGATTCCTTCGAACAAAATGGCATATTAAAATCCACTTTGCTAAATGTAGAAAAATACATTAAGAAGCTAAAGAGGAAAATTACCTTGAAAGACTACATGGAGATTCCTTTGAACAGAATGGCCTATTAAAAGCCACTTTTCTAAAATGTGGAAAAATACATTAAGAAGCAAAAGAGGGAAATTACCTTGGATTCCAATCGGTCAACATTGGTTCCCACAAATCAAATTTATTAATTTCTCATATCTTGGAAGGATTTCAATGACAAAGATAAAACCATTAATTACCTAAATAGGGAGTTAAGTAGTTAGGAAAATAATTAGTTTAGTTTCTTGCATTTACTTTTATTTATGTATAAATATGGATATAAGCAATGTAACAAATGGATTTTTAGAACTTAACTTTATAGAACTATTTTGTATTTTTAATGGAAATATTGTTAGCCACATTTTAGAGAAATTGATTTGTGTATGTCTGGTTTCTTAAGCTCTTCTTACTCTCATACATTCTTGTGACATTGGATCAATGTGCCATAAATTAATCATGTGTTATTTTTCTTATCTTACCTTTTCTTCATATGGTGTCAACAAATGGATATGAAATTGTAACTTGTTATTTTAATGTTAGGGTAACCTTCATTCATATTGATTTACTTATTAATTTTGTGTTATTTTTCTTATCTTACCTTTTCAAAAATGGTGTCAACAAATGGATATGAAATTGTAACTTGTTTTTTTTTTAATGTTAGGGTAACCTTCATTCATATTGATTTACTTGGAATTTCATTTATATCGAGTTATTTGGAATTTATGTATGTAAATGTTGTTGAACTATTTTATGTTTATTATTATATATATTCAATAAATAAAAAATTATATATATATATATATTTTTGTTTTTTCTTGTAGTTACGAATTGTTGATTAAAATTTCATTTTCATGTTGTTGTAATTGTAACTTCGGAAGATATTATGTTGTATATTATCATTTTATATTGTTGTGCCTCTATCTGATATGTTTTGCCTTCATTCTGTATGTCATTATTGTATATAGTCATTGAGGTAAAACCTATGTTGTAAGTCGGGGCAATAGTCCCCAAGTTGAATATAATAAAATGTATTTTTGAGTCTTCCTAGGTGAAGTCGACCCTGCTAGGTTAAGAGGTTGATCCAGTTAGGTTTTATATCAGTCACTTGATGTGTATAAATAGGGAGGAACCCTCCCTCATTTATACACACACTCACTTAGTCTCTCAAGTGCGCATTAGGAGAGAGAGGACAAGGTCACTAGAGGAGAAAGAGAGAACCGTAGAAGACATATTATTCTTGGGTTTTTCCATCTTGTGATATTGGATTAGTGACAAAACTATTATGAGGAAGTTTGAGGGGTTTTATCCTTTATGGTTTCCACGAGGAAAATATTTGTGTATTGTGTATCTTGTGTATCTCGTTTTGCTTGTTATTCTTTTAGATAAAGATCCTAATAAAATTGAATTAAAGTATAAAAAATAACATGGTATTAGAGCTACTCTGGAAGAAGGCACTATGTAGAAGCAAAACTAGGTATTCCTAGTTAAAATTCTTCTCTCTACAGATCATCAAGAAAATAGGGCTAGGCTAACTTTCCCTAGGAGGGCACATCTATTGGAGGAAGGATAACCAAATTTGGAGAATTTTCATTTTTGATCGAGACACTAATGACGGGAGAAAATTGGGGCATCAAGAATTTGGGTTTTTCCTCCATAAATCTAGAGAAAGGAGTACATTAGGAACCACACCCAAAAGGGCACATCTTTTTGTGGAGCTAGAATTCAGTTCCCAGAATTTTCATTTTTGGCCTCATCTCTACTGCCGTGGGCAACTAGGGCATCAGGTTTGTGGAGTTTCCCTCCACCAAATTTGGCTAAGGACCTCACTAAGAAACTTGCCTCAAGGAGGTGCATCTTTCTATCTAGACATAATTCCAAGATTCAAATTTTGGAAAATTAGGGTTTCTCTATAGAACCCTAGGTCAGCCAGCTCTAGAACCAGGTTGGGCTTCTCAAATTGGTAAGATCTAAATCTATGATATTTCCTCTTGAGGTTCTCATTGGAAAATGGCTCATCACACCCAACTTGATGATAAGATTGGGGGATCTGACAACTTCTGAGCATGGAAGTATAACATCTCCTTGATCCTTGAAGAAAATGATTTGGACAATTATACCAGTGGGGAATCTCTAGCCTTAGAGGGAGATGAAGCTAAGGATATCCATAAGAATAACTTGGTTAAGGCCAAGATAATCATTGCATATTATATTAAGGATCATCTCATCCCTCACGTGTCATCCTTGAAGACACCTAAGGGAGTGTTTAGTATTTTGACAAAGTTATTCGAAGGAAAGAACATCAATCAGAAGATGGCATTAAGGAACCAACTAAAGAATGTGAAGATACAAAATTCAGATACCATGCAATACTACTTCACGAGGGATGCTCAAATAAAGGAACAACTCGAAACAGTTGAAGATAAGGTAGAAGAAGGATAGATTGTTATGACCACCTTGAATTGTCTCCCAAGATCATGGGATTCATTCATTCAAGGAATATGTGCCAGAAAGAATATGATCACTTTCAACAGACGTTGGGAAGAATGCACCCAAGACAAAGCTCAGATCATAACCAGAGAAGAAAAGATGGGAGCAACTGAAGATCAACCTCTCACAGTTCACACCAAAAGAAATCACAGAAAGAAGAAGGACCATCATCACAACAAAAGGGAGGACCATCATCCCAAAATACAAAAGAAACCCATAAGATATCTATCCAGTATTAGATGTCACACATGTGATGAGAAGGTACATTAATCCAGAGACTATCCCATAAACAAAGGCTCCTCCAACAAGAAAATACATCATGCTCACATTTCTAAAGATGATGAACCAAAAATGAAAACAATTAGAAAATAAATAGCTGATTCCTCAAGTGATGGGGAATATGCACTTTAATCCAGAAGGATTCAACCCATGACAAAGAAGAACATTTTATCCATCTTAGTATTTGGATAAGAAGGGATGCAATTGTGAATGAAGAAGTAACACTCATATTCAGAACTAGTATGCAGTCCCATGTGATATATGGTATAGAATACTTGCTCAAGCATGAGAAAGACATACAAAGGTTCTTAGAACCATACGATTAAGTAGAACACATTGTCAAAGACTCCAGTAATTCATGCAAGAAGACAAAGATCAAGAAGGAGTCCACCAACCAAACAAACAAAGATGAGTGCTTAAATTGTCATTTCCTATTTATCTAGTTACTTAAATGATATTAATTAGTTGTGTACATATTTATATTCAGTTGATGTATTATGCATGATTGTGTGTCTACATTTATGAACAATATACTACTTAGTTGCATATGATGGTTAAGTATCCTATGGTGTTGTATAACATTCCATTTCTACTTATCTAGAATGAAACCTCTTTGTTGACATATTGGGAGTAGTGCACACTCTTAATAATTCTATGGTCGAGATGGAAGTGATCTATAAAGTTACCGTATGTATACGAGATATGGTAAAATGTTGCACGTACTGAGATAGTTGCATGACTGTGTGACATATACATAAGAATTTGTTGTTATTAAAAATATGTTTTGGAAATTATGAAATATTTCTAATCATGAAACTAAATTTTACTTTTAGGAAAGATCGCATACATTCACCTACAAGAAAACAAGGATGAGACTTATGACAAAGAACATGTGATGACGGTTCAACTAGAATATTCACTCCAACAAAATTAAGAGGAACTTGAATCTCCCAAGGAAAAAGACATCGTGATAGAAGAAAGAGCTTTAGAAGAATATAAGAATCATAATATGACCAAGCCACAGAGAGCGATAGATCCACCTTGAGAGATGAAGACCATCTTGGGCACAAAATATCATCCAAGATAAAGAATGTAATATACCTTGGACACACTCTAGTTATGTAGCACTGTTGTGTGACATCATTGATGCATATCATTTCAGCTATGAAGAAGCATCCGAATGGAAGGAGACTATGATCAAAGAGTACCAGATGATCATGAAGAATGATGTCTAGTATGTGGCTTCGAGACCTTAAGGGAAGTCCGTAGTGTCTGCCATGTGGATTTACAAGATCATGCATGCAACATATGGTAGCATCAATAAATACAAAGAAAGGTTCGTGGTTTCTCTCAAGAGGGAGTATATTATGGCGAGATGTGATCCAATGAATGGACACACTTCTCCAGTAAAGTAGAAGTATCAAGCATATAACCACATGTGCAAAGAAGTATTTGTACGAACTCGGAAGGAACCCATGGGACAACACATACAATTGCTTGAATATCAACTAGAGTGATGGAGATATCAACCTTTGCTGCAAGGTTTAAGATGGAAGATTACAGAGGACGACAAGCTCATGGATGGGTGTAAGGGGAACTTTCAACAAAGTTAGAGTTAGAGGATCTTGGTATCCAATGAACTTCAGAGATGACATGGATGGATACACAAGAGATCAGTAGCATAGCAAGATACCTGTCAATCCAGTACAGAATGTTTTGATACATATAGTACAAAATGCAAAGGGAGGATCGTGCTTCGCTTCATAGGGAGTGAATACAGAAGATCTTAGAGTTCAAAAATCTAGGATATAGTATGGAAGGATGGATAAATTACTAATGAGCTTAGGCTTTACCAAGAGTAAAGAAGATTCCAACCTTTACTACAAGGTTGAAGGCATAAGACCGGTGATACTCCGGCTATATGTTAATGATATGTTCTTATAGGTGAGGATGATCTCATTGCAGATGCAAAGAGGAGGCTTTCTGTTGATGAAAGAACTAGGGATGATGCATTACTTCTTAGGCATGGAGGTGTGGCAGAGTACAGATGGGATTTTCCTTGGTCAAGGAAAGTATCCCATGGAGATTCTGAAGAGATTCAGAATGCTAGACTACAAGGAGATGGACACACCTATGAAATCAAACCTGAATATACTATGTGATGCTTCATAAGAGTCAGTTGATTCCATGATGTATCGTCAAATGATTGGTTCATTGATGTACCTAATGAAAACAAGACTAGACATATGTTTTGCTGTGAACACCTTGATCTAGTTCCTGATGGATCCGAGACATGTTCACCTGATTGCTACAGAGCATGTATAGAGGTACCTAAAGGGTACATTTGAATATGGGCTCAAGTATGACATGAATCAAAAGATTAACCTAGGTGATTATGTTGATTTAGATTGGGAAGGAAGCACCGCTGATAGGAAGAGCACTTCAAAATGCTACTTAAGTTTAGGATCTAGTATGATCTCTTGGTTTAGCAGGAAATAGTCCTGTGTGGAGCTGAGTACAAACGAAGAAGAGCATGTTGCAGCCTGTTCGACCATTTGTGAGGAAATATGGCTTCAAAATCTACTGTTTGATTTGTTTGATCTCAAGTTAGAGGTGACTAACATCTTTTGCGACAACCACAGATGCGTGAAGTTGTCGAAGAACCCATTTTTTTATGACAAGTCGAAGCAAATTGAGATCAAGTATCACTATGTTCGGTATATGGTGCAGAGAGGAGCAATGAAGCTCCAATATGTGGCGATGGACAAGCATATTACTGATGTATTTACTAATCCGTTATCCAGAGTGAAGTTTGATTACTTCAGAGAGAGACTTGGTGTCATCCAGATCGAGGTCCCTAAAAAGAGGGAGTGATGAGCTCTTGCATGGTAGGAGATGCAGGTTGCGCTCGATACGTAATTAGTCCTGGTGTAGAACGTAGATTGTCCCTAGGTGTAATTAGTCCTGGCATGATCCCATTCTAGAGATGATGAGAGACCATAAGAAACAGAGGAACTAGAGCGATATCTCACATGGTAGGAGATGCAGGTTGTCCCTGGACGTAATTAGTCTTGGAATGCTCCCTTACTGGAGATGGTTCTCACATAGACTAAGGTTGTCCCTAGACCTAATCAGTCCTGGCTTAGAATGAAGGTTGTCCCTAGATGTAAACAGTCATGGAAGGTTGTCCCTAGACATAATCAGCCTTGGCGTAGAACACAGGTTGTCCTTGGATGTAATCATACCTTGCGTAGAACACAGGTTGTCCTTGGATGTAATCAGTCCTAGCGTTATCCCATGTTGGATAAGATGAGATGTCCACCATTCACAAGATACTTTGTGTGCACAGTGGTAGATGCAGGTTTTCCTCGAGATGTAATGAGTCCTAGTGTGCTCCTATGCTGGTAGAATGCGAGCTGACCATGGAGAGACATAATGAACTTGGTGTGATCCTAGGTGATTCTCGCATAGTGGTAGACACAGGTTGTCCTTTAGATGTAATGAGTCTTGGCATGCTCCTATGCTAGTGGAAAGCAGGTGGTTTGTTGGACATGTGGCGTGCATCTAGGATTCTCTCCGTATACGATAATGGGACGATCTAGATACGACAAGACGACGGTAGGAGACATAGGTGATTGCAGTGGCAATGTGATGTATGGTCATGGGCTGTAGCTATGCGATGGATTGGTCATGGATATGATGAAGACCTAGATGAGGACTGGCCTACGCCCAACATGAAACAAGGATGGCTCTGTAGAAACTTCCTATGATGGATAGATCTGACAGATGTCACTAATCAATGATCAACAAGATGGGGACTACGAAAACAACGACAATGATGATCCAACGATGATGACTTGACTAGAGTGTGGATGACTGTGGTGAGAAAATACCTTCCCAGTTAAGAGGAAGTGTTGTTGTAATTGTAACTTCAGAAGATATTCCATTGTATATTATCATTGTATATTAGTGTAGCCCTGTTGGAGATGTTTTCTCTCCATTTGAGTTTATTATTAAGAGGAAGTGTTGTTGTAATTGTAACTTCAGAAGATATTCCATTGTATATTGCTGTACCCCTATTGGAGATGTTTCCCTCCATTTGTTTTTTCAACACATAACACAAAATTATAAAAGCAACTTAATAACAAACCTTATCAAAGTATAAAATTAAAATAAAGGAATTTTCAACACGTACATTAATTAAACTTTTTTTTAGACCATAAAATTGTTTCATTCGTGCCAGCTTTTAAGCAGCCTATTATATACGTAATAGTTTACGTGTGTATTATGAAAGTTCAAGTGTAGCTAGATCTGGTTCAAGACCTGATGCTTAGTGAACTGATCAACCCTTTCTTTTCCTAAGTGCACATTCACTTCATGTACCCTCACTTACTTTAGTAATATAGGCTATACACCTTAACTTAGGGCTTGAAAATGTCAAAAGGAATTGAAAAAGGTCACACCGGGGTAAAGAATGGATGCTGCTACTAGGGTTAGGCAGGAGCTTGTTTCATCGGCCTCATACTGGGATGATCAATTCAGACGGTGGTACAAGCGCCCATCCGGGGGCTCCTATTTCTCCACTATATCATTCCCGCCCCGGGACATTATTAGAAAACCCTGCTATTATAAAGGGGTACATTAATTAAACTTAAAACAAAATTGGATAAAGGTCCTCATAAATAATTTTAGATTATATAGTGAAAACCACAAGCTTCTGAGTACCCAAAAGAATAATCAACTATGAGCAGCTAACAACACATACTCCGATGAAGTAAATTCAAGAATTATTCTACAAAATATATAAATATTTTCCTATTATACAATTATTTATCACATGTACCTTCAATACTACCGTGTGAACCAATATATAAAACATTTCAAAAAAATCCTCCTTTAAAATCTCATAAACCAATTCTATTTTTTTTCCATAGTAGCATATGTATCTCACCACATCTTCCTCCCTTTTTAAATAAGTTTGTTTCCATTTTATTAATTTCTTTTCAGAACTTTCTATAAAAAAAATCCTCCTTTAAAATCTCAAATAATTGACCAAAATTATTTTTATGATTATATTCTTTTTTTTCCATAGTAGCATATGTATCTCACCCCATCCTCCTACCCATTTAAATAAGTTTGTTTCCATTTTATTAATTTCTTTTCACAACTTTCTATTTTATTTATTTTAATTTCTTTTATTAGTTAATATACTATTTTATTAGTTGTTATTTATTTATTTATTATTATTGTTATTATTATATTATTATTGAATTATAATTTTTTTTCATATTATTATTATTATTATTTTAAGCTGCACATATCTATTATATTACAGAAGCAAAAAATATATAATTTGACTTGGCTACCTAAGGTTTAAGGAGGTGAAGCCCCCTCAAGAGCCTCTAAAAAAATAAGTCCTCCAACATAATCAACGTCTAAGATGTCCATGGCTATAATACGAGCTTGAGGCCCATTGATAGAGACATAGTTACAGTAATCCAACATAAAACCGACATGCTCATAAACTTGAGCGTAGACAAAGATTGCAATAGCAGACATGAAAACATACATAGTTACATGGTTCATACAAAACAAACCAAAACCACTAATGTCTTGACCAAATAACCTCGATGACGTGTCCATTAAGCTGGAGTAGTTTCTTCAGTGATGGGGCAAGCCCATCTTTCTTCCTGCAACAAAGTAGGCGAGTTGGTGGTGGCATTCGGGGCCAGAGAAAGTGTATACTGCTGTTGCTCAGACTACTGGGCTGACATTTCCTTCAAACGCTTGAAGAGGGGATCAACCGTAGAGGGGACAGGAAAGGGCTTGACGCGAGGAGCCTTGGTTGAGAAACTGGTTGCACTACCGCTACCACCGAGACTGGTAAGAGCCCGGCCACCAGATTCACTGCCACTGGCACCACCACCCTGTGCCTGGTCCCCAACCTTCATCCCGCTCAGACTAGAGATGCCAGCCGTGCCTTACCAAGCAAATGAGTAATCCATAGCCGTAATATGAGCTTCAATCTCTGTGATTTTAGTTTTCATGGTATGAACAACAACTCGAGCCTCAGACCAATTGCTGAGCATATCCTCTGCGAGGTTGCAGAGCATGTTCTTCATCATCCAATAATGATTGATTTGGATACCATTCTCACCAGTTGAGAGCTTCTGGTTGAGGACCCGAGTTTCCCAAGCTTCAACTAAAACACAGACACGTGGAGAGATGTGTGGTTCGTAATCCGCTAGGGCCTGAGGACTACAACCATGCTATGCTTTGCCTCTCTCGGAGCTAGCTCTCCTTGGAGTTCCTCTCTGCCGGGACATGGTGACCAACTTGAACCTGAAACCAACTTGATGGGGAGCGTTCTTTTCTGCAAAAAACTGATAGAGCACATACACAGATACATAGAGAACCTCCCGATGCATATCAATCCCAACAATTCTCCTAGCTGAGCCATAAATCATGATGTCTTTCAGAATTGAATGCTTGTCATTCGATGTACCTGCAAGCATTAACGTTCGAAGCGGAGCCATGAAAGCACCTAGGAGGACAAACCTTCTCCAGCTCGAGTCGCATGAGCCGAAGTGACAAAGGGAGTTTCTCCCACGTGCAAAGAGCTTTGAATGTTCTGGAGGGGAGAGCTGTCGCTATGGGTGTCAATGAAGGGCTCAAGGAGGGCGACGCATGTACTTTGCGATGGCTGGAAAGAGGCACAGTTGTCTCCTGAATTATCATCGCATCCGGGAATTATTATTAATTTTATTATTGATATAGAACATTACACTTAAAATGTACATCTTTTAAAACATATAACTTGTGAAAAAAATCATTATGAATAGACAAATTAAATCATCATATATGTGCATTACCATTATTTTTAATGGCTCGAAAGATTTCCATTTTATCTGATGTTTTTTTCTTTTTTTTTTAGGGATCACATCCAATTTGATTTGACCAAAAGTTGTTAATGTATCGAAGATTTCAATTGCATTTGATTTTTTTTTTTAGGAATTACATCCAATTTGATTTGACCAAAACTTGTTAATATATGGCATCTGACATAGTGTGTTAAAATGATTCTATGATGATGTTCATGGGTCTTTTCTAGATTTCATTCATGTAAAGAAGATATTATGTTAAAATTATTCTCTGGTGATGTTCATGGGGTCTTTTCTAGAGTCCATTCATGTAAAGAAGACGACGTAGTTTTATCACAAGTTTTGAATAAATCCAAAATGAAGAAAAGTGACATAGTGTGTTAAAATGATTCTTCGATGGGGTATTTTCTAGAGTTCATTTATGTAAGGAAGATGACGTAGTTTTATCACAAGTTTTGAATAAATCCAAAATGAATAAAAAGAGAGGGGTTTTTCCAAATGTGAACCTAAATTCATGAAAAAATTTAAATGGTGTTTTAACCCCACATTATTCCTCAGGTAAAGGAAACTAATACTACAATGTTTGTTAATATATGGCATCTGACATAGTGTGTTAAAATGATTCTTTGATGATGTTCATGGGGTCTTTTCTAGAGTTCATTCATGTAAGGAAGATGACGTAGTTTTATCACAAGTTTTGAATAAATCCAAAATGAAGAAAAATAGAGTTTTTTTTCCAAATGTGAACCTAAATTCATGAAAAATTTTAAATGGTGTTTTAACCCCACATTATTCCTCATGTAAAGGAAACTAATACCACATTGTTTCTTGTTCCACTGATTTTTCAGGAGGAAATATAAATTTAACTTATTATGTGGTTAACCTTGTTATTTACTTATTTATCAATTTCTTATTTAGGATACAATTTTGGGGAGGTAATTCCAAATGAATTTTTTTCTTGCTAAATAAGTGCTTGAAGTGTCACGACCAAGGACAAACCTCCAAGTATTGCAATGATAATTTTTTTTCCAAGTGTAAGTAGTAAAAAGCATCAAACAATTGTTGCAACTATTACAACATGTTGGCGCCAAACAAATGATGCGGAAAGCACAAGCGCCAAAGTGTCATAACAAAGAAAAAACAACCATGCATCAGAAAAAAGATCATCATCACCACACACCTTTGATCATCCTATTCAAAGTTAGGCTAGATCAATATCACCTAGAAAATAACCTCGAATACAAAGTGTGGGACCTTAAAAGGCCTTTGAATTGATGTGAAAAATGGCTTCTTGCAATTCCACCACGTTCAATATTTGGGATTGAAAATGCCAATTAAAATGAACTCAATCCTTTCATGTTTGACTCAAAACTTGGCTCATAAGGCATTAATGGGTTCAAAACCTTCCAACTAATGATTTCAATAAACCCAGACTTACAAAGATCTCAACCTTACAAAATAATTATTGCAAGTTGTATTTCTTAGTATGTTTGGTTGACTTATTCAAATGTGTGAATGAGAAGTGTAAAAAGAAATTTTACATCTTTGATTTTATCTTTTTACTTTCGTTCTGCATATGAGAGTGTTATAAATTGGTTGCCTTCTTTTCATGTCTTTGTTTAAAAAAATCAATATAAAAAGGTGCACCAACATTATCACAAGATGCTAATAGTCCCCATAGTTCACACCTACACAATTCCTTAGACCTCCTTATTCTTATTAGATAGGTCTACAAGTCAATGACAAAATACACAAAAACATCAATTTTATTAAGTATACAAATTAAGTATAACATAACAAATTGTTTTCCAAATTTATGGACACCAATGATGGTCTAACGACAAAATTTAAGGATATATGTGTACACTCAAACCCATTTTAGTAACACCCATTCTTCATTAAGAAGTAACTAAACCATGCAATGATCGTCAACCAAAATTCAACCAAGCACCCATTGAATGATCTTCACTTTATAGACCATAATTATGGTATAGTGACAAAATTTAAGTATAAAAATGCACACACACCCATTTTACTAACTCACATGCTTCACTAAGAGGTAAATATCACTAAAACGTGAAATGATCTTCAATCAAAATGCAACCAAGTACCCAGGAAATGATCTCCACTTTATTACCATACCCAAAACTTTCAAATGATATATTTATGCTTGCAATCTGCGTAAGAGAGTGTTATAAATTGGTTGTGTTATTTTCTTGTCCTTGTTTAAAATAAAACAATATTAAAAAGTGCATCCACATTATCATAAGACACTAATAGTCCTCGTAGTTCTCACACACAATTCCTTAAACCTCCTTATTCTTATCAGATAGGTTTACAAGTATACGACAAAAGACAAACAAATTAATTTTTTTAAGTATAAAATTAAGCATAACATAATAAATTGTTTGCCAAATTTATGGACCCCAATGAAGATCCAATGACAAAATTTAAGTATAACTATGCACACTTAAACCCATTTTAGTTACACCCATGCTTCATTAAGAAGTAACTATCACTCAAACCATGAAATGATATTCAACCAAAATCAAACCAAGTACCCATCTAATGATCTTCACTTTATAGACCCTAATGATGGTCTAGTGACAAAAATTATATAAAAATATGCACACTTAAACCCATTTTAATAACACCCATGTCCATTAAAAACTACCACTCAAACCATGAAATGATCTTTAACCAAAATCCAACCAAGTACCTATCAAATGATCTTTACTTTATGAACCCCAATGATGGTCCAATTACAAAATTTAAGTATAAAAATGCACACAAAAACCCATTTTACTAACACACACGCTTCACTAAGAGGTACATATCACTCATACTATGAAATGATCTTCAACCAAATTGCAAATAAGTACCAAGGAAATGATCCCCAATTTATTAACATACCAAAAACTTTTAAATGATTTTCAATCAAAGTTCAATCAAATACCTTATTAAATGATCTTTGTTTATGGACCCCAATGATGGTCCAATGACAAAACTCAAATATAACTATGCACATTCAAACCAATTTTACTAACACCATGCTTCATTAAGAAGTGAATATCGCTCAAACAATCAAATGATCTTTAACTTTAAATTTATTATAGTAAAGAAAAATACCCAACCAAGTACCTTAAATTATCTTCAATTTATTATCGTACCAAAAAACATCAAATAATCTTCAACCAAAATCTAACTAAATACCTATCAAATGATTTTCACTTTATTAATCCCAATAATGATAACATAATAACAAAATTTAAGTACAAATACACAATTAAACCCATTTTATTAACACTCATGATTTATTAAGAAGTAAATATCATTCAAACCCAACAAAGTACAAGTCATCAAATGATCTTCAAGTTTAATTGATTACCATTTACTTTATAAATTCAATAATTATGACAAAATTTTAAATATAAGTATACATGCTCACCCCCATTTTACCAATCTCCTTGCTTCATTAAAAAGTAAATATATCTCAAACACAACCATTTTACTTATATATATTTAAAAAAATAGTTTATTTATTATTTTATTTAAAAAATATATTAAGTAAATATTATTTTTAAAAACTAATCTCCTTGCTTCATTAAAAAGTAAATATCACTCAAACACAACCATTTTACTTATATATATTTAAAAAATAGTTTATTTATTACTTTATTTAAAAAAATATATTAAGTAAATATTATTTATAAAGTTTTTAAAAACACACCTCATTCAAATCCAACTAGGTAAATAAACAAATGAAACTCCACACATATATATAATTTTCAATTTATTTACCTTTTCATCCGACCATTTGCACTGATCGGACGACTTGGCTTGCATGAGCTTTCACATCACGCATTGCTAGTCATCCAATCGGTGCAAATGGTCGGATGGAAAGCTAACTCCATTTTCAATAAATACAACCATGTACCATCCACAACACGTAAAAAAACACTCACACATACACAAACACCTTAACTTTACTATAACTTGCTTTAGACATGATAAAGCACCAAAATAAAGTACTCTAAAAACGTAAGAAGATACTTACACGTGATGAAGCACCAAAATAAAGTAGTCTTCGTATTGTGGGATATAATCGACAAGTCATGATTTCAATCATATTATGTTGCATGTGCATGATTTATGTTTTGAAGGTGTATTTATTATGATGTCTTGAAACTTTGAGATTGTGTGGAAATGGCTTGTTGCATCAAAATTTTAGATGAGTTACCAAATACCTTAAAATAGGAACTGAAGTAATAAAAAATTGTCATAATACACATAGAAAAATGCCAACATGTCAATGAGGAATTCCATTTGTTAACTTTATTTATGTACTTAGGAATGTGCCTTTAGGAATGTGTCTCGTGCATGTTGGGTTCTTGGAATAGTTCAAATCATTTTGATAATAAGAACTTTGATCTGTTCTACCGAGAAGGTCTACGGTTCGAGCCTATATAACCCTATACATTCCACTAAGTTACACTACTTTATATATATATATATATATATATANATTGGAATCTTATGAATCAGGTATAGGGAATTCCTAGCTAGTATGATGAATGGCTTCCTCATACAAGTTTAGTCATTACATTTAATTATGTTGGGTCTAATTGTTCTTTAAGATCATTTTGTGTAATCAAATGTCATTTAGGACAATGCTTGGAACCAAAAATTGAAAAAGAGAAAGAAAGTTGCAATATTTCACGCAAGTTTAGTCATTACATTTAACTAAATAAATTGAATAAGACCAAGAATTTGTAATATTTCACACAAGTTTAGTCATTACATTTAACTACACCGAGTTGAAGTGTCCTCCAGAATCATTTTGTGTCATCAAATGTCATTTATGATCATGATTTTTAAGCTTCAAAGGTAGCCTCATAAATTCAATAACATTTTGGAACAATAAATTGACCAAAAGAAAGAAGTTGTATTGCATTCAACAACCATTGTGCTCTAAGCTTCAAATGTAGCCTAAAAAATTCAACAACGTCTTGGAACAATAAGTTGAATAAGAGCAAGAAGAAGTTGTATTCATTCAACAACTATTGTGCTCTTATTTGATAAAATCATAATAGTGGCTTAAAATCAACATCATTTTATATTTACTCAGTAGAATACGTCGATACTTGGTGTATTATTTTTGCACTCTAGGCCTCTTAAAAACCACAGTGTATCGAGGGAATTTGATCTCAATGTTGCATGTTGAGAATCACTTCATCATTTTAGGTTGATAATTAGTTATTCAATGTACATTATCAACAATGTTTTTTGATCCAATATTTGTACAAGCTGTAGCATAAAATTGAGCAAAATCAATTTTCTATTCTTGGTTATATGCATTAAAGAGATTGAAATTGACCAAAACTTGATTGTATTTAACAACCTTCCTTCCTAGGTGGATGTTACCAAATTAAACACATACAATTTTTTATGAGTATTGACTAATCAAGTTCAAATACAATATAATCAATCTCCAAAACAATAAGTACGACAATCTAACCAACAATACTATTTTAAATATTGACTATTGCATTCATTTTGGTAATTGAGTAACTCTTAATGAAATTAAGTACCTGTAAGTTCTTTCCTCCATTGAATACCAACCATTGGTTCAAATTAGTTCTCCACAACTAGATCACGAACTAGGGAGAAACCAAACCCAAGGGTCAATTTTCCACACAACCAATGCAATCATCTAAACCTATTATTTACCCTCGAATAAGGCTCGAGCTCAATTAGGTAAGGGATAGGTAAGTACATGGCACTCAATAGATGACTCACTCAAACTCACCAAAAACATCCAAGGATCAAGTATCCAAGTGATCAACTATAATATAGTGGAGAGGATCCTAGTCTTAAAATATTCCCAAACCCCTCAAGGTTATGGTGTATAGGGATATTACTATCACCCAATTCCTTTTATGCATACCCTTGGTTGGTAGGAAATCGTACTTGGCAATGACATCCCTATGAAGGGTTCTTACTACCAACTAGCCACTGATGAATGCCCTTGCTTTAATGCATTTGGTATTCTAAAACAATATACCAAACATTTATTAGAAGCATGGCAATTGCATAGTACACATGCAATCAACTACTTTAATGTGGAATTAAACAATACATTAACATTAATTCCATTGAAAATTTAAAAATAAAATTACTCAATGATATTTTTCTTATGTTGTAAGGGGACGTCTAAAGGTAGTCCCAATGCAAGCCATTTTTTACGAGCATTTGGTGGTCTACAGAAGTTATAGTTTATTAACAACTTGTCATCAGGAGATAAACTACGTATTGCACGCACAACATCAAATCTAGATGTTTTGTTTTTTCATTAAGAACTCTTTGTCATTAGAGTGTTACTCAAATGAATAATTTGCATTGAACAATGAGCACCTACAACTATTTATGAACCTTGCAATGTTCCCATGAGTGCATGGACTACCATCGATATAGAACAAGTTCTTCATGTTAAAGTTTCCTGAAGCATAACCATTCATGCACACATAATACATGGAAATACTATGTTTGTATTTAACAATATTCAAGTAATCAGATTGACTATAGAGTGGACCACAAAATGGCATAAGTGCTACTAACTATTTGAGAGGAACGAACAAATTGAAAGGACAAGCAACTCGATATTTGTAGCATTTATTTTAGACTTTGTGATCATGTAATTGCTACCACAATAGGAGAATTTAATCCCAACATCAAGAGCATGAAAGGAAGATGACTAAACACCATATAAGGCTCGATTGTAACTAATTTGGTATTTACTTTACAAATGGACAAGAAGAGAGAAGTATTGATACCCTCCAACAAAGCCGACCGTTGTCTATACCTGGATATTTTTCTCTTAGCTCATACAACATTTTAGATCTACTTGTAGATATGTTTTTGATGGTATTAATATCATACATTGGCTCACTGGAAATATCGATTAACTCAATAGAAGTAGGTGAGTTGGTAAATAGAAAGAAACATGGTTGATTTGGATTCCAACTTTTCAAGGAATGAGCATATGGAAGTGTTCCTACATGTCTTTTCTATTTCACCTATTGCATCATTGACCACAGTGAGGGATATTAGATCGTCAACTTTGGGTAATAGGTCATTAATATAATGGGAGCATGGCATGCCTAGGGTTCACCTTCAACCCTTTACATGTTGAATAACCACATACTACCGGGGTTTCATAAAAGAGATCCAGTTCACGTTGAAGTACTAATGGTACGAGATGGTCACTGGATGATGGCATGCTACAGTTGGCAGGGTAAAGTGGCCTTCCATTTTTATCTACCATCTACCTATGGTATGTTGCTTTAGATGAGGCCTTGTGGATTTTTGGGAGTGGTGGAATATCATGTGCATCCGAACTTGATATAGAATCAGTATCCTGAAAAATTGAAAGCATAATTATTTAAATGTATGTGAAAAGACAACATAAATTTAATTAGATAATCAAAATATAAATAATTTTGGACTTATTGGTGACGATATCATAGAACTTGAACTTGGAACGATATGGAATGAGATGGAATTTGAAAAATCACCCGTTTCATTTTTTTCTTTTTTCCTCTACAGTTGAGTAAAAAATACAATTAGTACATGTCTTTATTCTTTACAAAAAAATGGGAAACATGCAACATTTTGGAGTTTAAATCTATATTGGCATAATGGTGCACCTTAATAAGATTAACATATGGGAGCACTAATTTTAGATGTGCCCCAACAAAAAACTCCACAACCAACTTTGGAAAGGATAAACCTCCCCAAAGTATTAATTGTGAAGATGTACACTGTCACGTCCCCGGTTTTGACCCCGTTTGCATGATGTATATATTGTGATTAATCGTGGTGAGGAGCTCAAGGCAAAAGCCCCACCATCGATTTTGTTGTGTATGTTTCGACAATGGGGATAATTGCCGATGGTATGTCGTGCTATCCGGCACATTTTAATTTGGCATCATGTAAACCCGCACATCAATTAAAATAAACCACAACCAGCTACGTCAGTGCAACGTTGAATGAAAAGGGCATGGTTCCAAAGGATAAGGGGTGGGGGATGTCAAACCTTGGTTTATGGGGGAAAAACCCATGTTTTATTACCTTGTGGTTTTGCCACCTTTGTTGTTTGTCACCTTTGCCTCACCCAACCTTGTCAACCTCTTTAATGCTTCAGAGCTGGTGGTTGAGGAGATATGGCTGAGTGGTTGAGGGCAGTTATTGCCTTTGGGAGTGGGGTGGCAGGGCTGTCAGCTTCATACCCACATCCACACTCCACCCACGTCTGCCCATTCTTCTCCCTCACGCACTCCCCTTAGTCAGTTCACTCACTCACCACGATTTTGGGTCTGTTGGTTCCCCACGCACAGGTTTTGGACGAATTTGGTCTCACGCAGGCATTTTGTTCCTCTCCACAAGTGGCTGAGCACCCGCTGACTGCAAATTCACGTCCTCTCCATTGCTGTTCATTCTCACGAAGAGGGATTGCTTCCCGTTTTTGTCTTCTCCACGTTTTTGGTTGGCCGTAGTGCCCAATTCGTAGTGAGCCATTTTCCTACTGTGGTCTGTTCATCCTCACGCAGAGAAATCGGGTATGTTTTCCTTATGTATTTTGCTGTTGGTGCAAGTTTTTCCTCACGCACTGACTGGTTGGGGCGTTCTTTCCATGTGAGAGCCGTGCTCACTGTTTTGTTTGGGGCTGTTGTTTCCCCACGTTTTGTTGGCTGTGGTTTTAACCCACGTATTGGGTTGCTGTTGATTTCACCCACGTTTTGTGGGCTGGGGAGCTCAAATTCGTTTTGGGTCACTATTGATTCCCAATGTGTTGGCTGGGTCTCCCTGTTCTGGGACTGTGCATAGTTGCCATTGTTTTTACTTTGAAATTGGGCTGTTGCTATTGTTTCCCTGGTCTGGGATGTTGTGGTTGAGCTGTTTTGGCCACGTTAGGGCCAAAACCAACTCTGGGTTGTCCCTTGGACTTGAGCTATGCTCCTCCATTGTTTGGGGTTGTCCCCTGTTGTTTATGACTGCTTCACAGAGCTGTGAAGGGATTGTTTGGCTGCTGGTATGCAGTGGTTGAACCATGGACTGTGCTGGCTTGGCTTGTCTGTTGAAAGCCTGTGAAACCCAGCAGTGTTAGTTCATTGTTTTGTGTCCCCTTGGCTATGTATAAACCTGCAATTGACCCTTATTCCGGAGGAATCATGCCCAGCTCGGGGGTGGCAGTGTTGCTGAGAGACTGATGAGCACGCTGGCCTATGGTTGGGTGGAACGTTGCAGCGACGTAGCTGGTTGCGGATGAATTCTTCACCAAAAGATAAGTCTGCTGTTTATTCCATCTCTGCAAACTTGATATTAATGTTAAATGAATTATAATGAACATGGAGATTGCTGGAATGTGTGTGTGTGCTTCCGCTGTATGATTGAAGATAAATGCATCTGTGTATGCTTAATTCCAGCATTTGTTTTCATTTTATGTTCATGGGGCATTTTGCCCGGTTGTGTTGATGCGTTCATCGCGTTCTCTTCGCCGGTTGAGGGAAGGGGACGTGACATACACTTCCATGTTTTTGTCTTATTGTGTCATCGATGCAACTATGTCAATAATATGCCCTGATGCTCTCTTATCTACTTAGCGCACTATTATCCTAACCAAAAAAAATGTGAAAGTTATATTTTAATTTTTGTCCTCTTGTTTATATTGTGCACTTATGTGAGTATAACACATCAGTGCACTATTAGTTGAGTGGCACACCAAAATCCTGATTTAAAAAAGAAAAAAAAAGAAAAGAAAGATGTGCATGTTTATCATCAATGGATGAAATATTAAATGAGAAAAATAGTAGAAATTTATTTTTAAGATATTGAGATTATAAATAAAATAAAATCCTAATCCATAAGCCTTTTTTGGCCAAAAGATTGGGGAGAGACTTATGTAAGAGAGATTTATCACAAAATAGTCTTGAGAGATAGATTTTTTTGAAGATAAATTTTGTAAAGGATCATTCTGGAAACATACAACTCTATAGAGGAGACATTTTGGGTACATTTTACCTCAATAGAATAAATAAACGACATAGTTTTTATATTGTTTTCAATAAAATAGAGGATATAAGAGTTACCTTCAATGTTGCTAACCCTTGTGTTTTTCTTCCTTCAAAGTTACCTTCATTACTGCAAACCCTAAGGTTCATGTTGCTTTCCTTTTTTTTCTATTGATCTTTCTATTTCACAATAACATTTGGTTTTTGGTAATTTAAACTTCTTGTTTATATACATTAGTATATGGGCCTTTGGGTTGCTCTTGGATTGAGATCATGATGCGATTCAATTTGAAGCTGACTTGTCCAAGATGTAGTTGTCGGTTTTGTTTTTCAAAAACACTATCGTAGTCCACGATGTGCATTATACATAATAGTATCACTAGTGCATTATCCTTATAAGGTGCACCGTTTTTACATGTTGAAAAATGTTGGTAGGTTAAATCATGCGCATATTATAGGATTTATGCACCAGTGTGCTTATATTTCAAAGACACGCTATTTAGAATATATTTTTATTAAAAAATGTTAATTTATTTGGCGGTGCATATCATACAGACCATGCGCATTGGTGCATTATCTCATATAATGTGTATTGGTGCATTATCTTATATAAGGCACACCATTGTTAAGTTTCTGTATTGTGTGCACTGACTGTCGAATCATTTTTTGTCTGGAATTATTTACTCAGTGTGTAAAAGAATATTTCACAATTCACGTGTTTCATTATGCAGTGCATTTATTGATAAAAACAAAAAACAACTAGTAACATGTAGTGCATAATTTCAGTTTATTACACGACAACTTAAGAAGTTGGGAGTTTATGGTATACTACACAGATGTGTCCTGGAACATGGACACTTGCTTCTCTTAAGAAAATCATATGAAGGAATTACTAGAGGATACTATGTAGGGAAGGATGTTTTGCATAGGACTATGGTGGCCTTC
Source organism: Pseudotsuga menziesii (assembly GCA_001517045.1). Taxonomy (NCBI): domain Eukaryota; kingdom Viridiplantae; phylum Streptophyta; class Pinopsida; order Pinales; family Pinaceae; genus Pseudotsuga; species Pseudotsuga menziesii. The sequence goes on from LPNX010515623.1 coordinate 451,223, forward strand.
ACTATTTCAAGAAGCTAAGATGTATTATAAATAGTTTGATGTTTCCCTATGATTTAGAAATTCGTTGCGCAGGGATGATATTCCTCTCTTCCCTGTGACCATGTTGGATCCATTTGAGAAATTGGAGATTGATTTTATGGGTCCCATTCAACCACCAACACAATAGGAATCCCATAGGAATCCCAATGACAGGACATAGATCATGTCATTTTGTATTAGTGAAGAAGACATTAAGGATCAGATGGAGGACTGGCCACTTGAGTACTAACTTCTACCAAATTTTGATGTGGAAATGTTAGAAATCCTTAAGGGGCAGGAAAAGAAAAAGAAGACCGACTTGAAAGGAACTATGGCACATGTATCACTCAGGCTAGAAGAAAAGAGGAAGAATTAATACTAAGAAGGAACCTCAGGTAACACCAAACTTCAGAAGAAAAAGCAGAGGTGCAAGCTCATCATGACATCATAGAATGAACAAGAATAGGAACACAAAGAATATGTGAAGAAAGAGGTGTAAGTACAATAAGAGTTGCGCTAAGAACATGAACTCATATGAGGTAGGTCACTTGACCACACTCCGTCCCCAAAAGGGAAGAAAGAGTATATGACCTTCCACTGAGAAGAAAGGGGAAGCTAAACAAGAGCTATCACTCCAAAAGATAATAAGTACCATTGAAGTAAGCCTGGATTCATAGAAGGCACTTCACTTGGATTTGACCAAGCAACTTTTTAAACTTAAGAGTAGATTGCAATTGAAAAACCCGAGACAAGGAGGCTCCATTATGGAAGTTGAAGATACTATGCAAGAATTGACTCAAGACACTCCGCAACAAAGAATTCTTGTTGTAGAATAGAGGGTGTTGAACATCGACCCCTAGGTCATTACAGTCAAGGAAGCAAAAGATTCCACATCCATAACACCAAGGTGTATTAGGTTTGAGGTTAACCTAACATAGGTTCCATTTCAAAAACTTTAGTATTATATGTTTTTCCTAACACAAGAAATGGGTCAGCTGGACTTGAGTTGAGCATACAAAAATCTATAACATATGCATGCAACATAAATCACTACACATATATCCTTGGCAATCACAATAGATAAATTTTATCTCAGTGCGTAAGAAGAAGAAAAATCCACAACCTTTGTACTGGAACTAGCTAAGAAGTAGTGTGAATAAGTTGAGACAATAATCATAGAACTACGCACCCAGAATCTAGTCTTGAAAAAACAATTGGAGACTCTAGAGGATGCTGAAATGAAGAAGAATATCACACAGGATGAAGAAACCTTTCAAAATTCCATGGACCAAGTCCAAGGAATGACAAAGTTGGTTAACACCATCTTCAATTTATGGACTTACTTGCAGGAGCCACAAGAGGTCACTCAAAAGGAGGACCAAATCATAACGATGGAAGACTAGTAAAGATGAAAAAGTAGTAAGTAAGTGGTCTATTTGTTTCTGAGAGCATAGAAGCAATTAAATAGATCTTGTCCCTACTGAAGCCAATAAACACTAGCCACAACGAGCAACAACAAATTACTGCGTAGATCATGGATTTCTAGGAGAAAGCCAAAGCAAAGTATCAAAAAGTAGCTGAGGTGCATGAAAAGTCTAAGAAGGTTGTTGAGCTTCAAGATTCTGATCACTCATAGCCATAATCTACATCATTGCATAATACTATCGAGTTCAACACCAATTTTGAACGTTTGATAGAGGGAGTAGGACAACTCGAGGTGCAGGTGTTTTATTTCACTGCATTGATCACCGCGGTGCTACATTTGGTCTAATAGGCGATATTCAAAGATTAAAGAGTGGCTCGGGACAAGACATGGCATAGTTTCGAGGGCCTGTTGGTGCCCGTGTTTTGGATCAGACACTGTGTGCTGAGCTAGACAGTTATAGTCAATTGTGCACAAATAGAAAGCAATTACACTACATGTCAAGTTCGGTTAGAATTGTGCTCCAAATACAATTTATAGTTTTGGGAACCTTAGCTTATATAAGGATTTTTTTGTAAATGGTTTGGGTTATAATAGTATTTAGCAGTAGGCTCTTTTGGATTGTTCAATTATGATTTTGGAATGTAAACAACATTGCTAGTCTTGATGTATGTTGTGATGTATGGATAAGTATTAAGTTGTTGAGTTGATTTTTATAGTCATGTATTTTGTAGCCAAGATTTGTCCAGTAATATAATACTGCTATTGGTTCAGATATACTTTTGTGTAGTTCTTGATGAATGAATCTCTTAATGAATGCTAGGAGTTCCAATGGTGAATAATAAGTTAGTATTGATTTAGTTGAATGGTTAGATGAGAACTGTCCATTATGTTGATAAGAATGAACACATTCCTTCTCGTCCATCCCTGATTTAGGATTCTCTGTAATTTCCTATGCACGTCTCATGTGAGACCTTACTCTATTTGTAGGGTATTGAAAATGTTGACGAATGTGGAGTTTTTTTTGTAGTATATGTTGAAACCTAGGTCTAACAGACTGCAGCCAACATTGATATTTTAACAAATATTGAAGTTTCATAACCAAATCATATATATTCACAACATAAGATAAAGTATGTAATAATCCTAATTCTTCTCTGTAAGAACATATCTTTTCTCTATATGGTTTCCATGGGCAATATTCGATTTACTATATTCCTTGAAACACCCAAGGTATCTACACATACCTATATTTTCTTCTTTATTCCATCTAGTATAACATGAATCTATCACTTAGATTCATTCAAGTTTCCTTTTCCTTGCATTCACTCACCATTCAGGCTCAGGCATCCCCTTCATTGATCCATGGTTCCGTCAGACGATCAATAATTTGCAAAGGTTTTCTTGCACATGAAGAGCATCAACTCATAGGCATTAATGATAGGAATTACCACTAGAAAACCTTAATACAACATAGTTCACAGTGATAAAGGCCTATCGTAGGGTTCTATTTTCATTATAGTAGTATTATCCCCTTTGCTTGCAAGCTGTTAGTATCCATCATTTGTCTTCACTAAATAGATCCATCATCTCACCTGTATTATACACATACATTTTCCATGAGATGTCATCATAATAATTTCAATTATAAATTTTCAAATCTATTTCATACAAAAACCATACTACATGGACATGAGGTCCTCCTCATAACTTTCAATAAAAAAGTTCTCAATTATGTTTCATACAAAAACCAGATTTCACAATATAGTATCCTTCTCATAAATTTCAAATAGAAAAATTCCAAATCCGTTTCATACAGAAACCAGATTTGACAAACATGAGATCCTCCTCATAATGATTGTCTTTTGCAAATGGTATCTTCCATTCTTCATTATGGACTCAAACATTTCCATATCCAATACATTCTACATGCAATATAAACTTTCCAATTATCCAAAAAAACTATGAGTATACATGCATGTAATATTTTCATTGCAAAATTTAAAACAAAACTTGAAATGATCTCAAAATCATAACACAAAAATAATCCAATAAGTATTAGCTGTTAATATCTCAAATACAAGGAAATACATTCACTTTAGATGCATCATTAACACAATAAAAATTGCAAAGGAAAACCACATGATTACTCTAATCAAATATATGTTCCTTTCATGTAACTCTATCCTCCCAATAGAGAATTATTTTATTCCATTGAACATGACTAAATTTTTCATGAAATCCTTCCCCTGCATCCATAACAGCTCATGAAATGATCTTAGAATTGCCAATAATTCTATCATTTCAGCTACTAGCTAATTTCAATGAAATATATCTTACAACCATGCATTCACACAATGCATCTTAACATATGTACCCAAAAATATGTGTGCATAACCACATTATTACATAATATTTTAATGCACATTCACTCATGCACCCATAATAGCTTATGAAATTATCCTCATTCATGCACATTTAATTCAATGCACCCTTATAGTGATTCATGAATTCTATATCCCCATGTCATGTATTACAAATCATGATGATTTGGAAGCTCTATCCAATGCCTTGACACATCATCTAGACAACTCCCCAATACTTGCACGACAATCTGAACACCCTCTTCTTTTTCCAAACAAAATACCAGGATATACCCCTTCTCTGGTTAGCGATCCCTCAAATGTACTATAAGGAATTTCACTTCACCAATCAACGGTTCCCCTAGGAAATACTCCCCCTCTAATGGTCTCTATGTGTTGTAAAGAAGGTTATATTTAAATATAGTGAAATAAGTGGGAATACCATTGGACACTTGTGTAGCACTATAGCCTTTTAATATCCAACAATGTTATGGCCTTACCTAGGATTATCTCACTTGGATTTTACTACCACACCAAGACCATAATTCCTCCCCTGCCTCAGTTATTAACTCATAACCAACATACACACATGCCATGCTATTCTTTCATATGAGTGCATTCAAAATTCTAAGCAATTATATTGTATAAGGTTCCTTGTCCTTACCACCCCATACCTCACCAACCTAGTGGGATATCAATCAAATAAATGCATTCACTATCATATACATACCAATTTATGATTATTAATATACAGATGAATTTATTCTTAACCAATCCCCTTTCAATACTTATGCAATTGGCATAATTAACCCATTACTTGCATGGTTTCCTTCAACATTTCTGATGTAATACCCCGACGGTAAGCCCCGAGATTGTGTAATGTTGTTATTTGATTATTATAGTGGCAGTAGGTGCCTGGACTATAGGCTATGGACATTATAATTATAATTATTTTATTATTATTATACTTGTCTATAACTAAATAATGGTCCAACATGGAAAACAACGTTACTAGGGGTGCTTTCGATTCCACATATGAAGGGGTTGGGGCTAGGAGTTGTGGCTCCTTAGAAAAGTACTATAGTCTTTCCTAATTTTGATGTTATTGGACCCTGGTGGTCCTAATATGTATAATTATTTTTTTTCATGCACCCATGCAACTATGTACATGCACTAGTGCACACATGCACTCATGCAACCATGCATCCATGCACCATGCACCATGCACCGTAGTAAATCCAGTGTACTGGAGTAACTACCTGATTGTTAGAGTCAGTTTGCTAATTAGAGTTTGTCCTCATTTAATTAATGTCTAGATTCAACAATCCTCAACTAATGAGATGAATTCAAGTCATCGTTAGTTAATTTGGAAATTTATGAGTCAATTCGAATTAAACTGAATGCATGGGAGCGGACTTGGGAGAATTCGAATTAGTAGGTAGAATTTGAGTTTCCTTCATGCAAGCAGAGTAACATATGGGTAATTTTGAGTGAGTTATGGTGGGTTTGAGTCAATGTCGACAAATTTGAGTTAGATAGTGACTAGGAGTGTGGTTGTCAGTGGTTTAGATTTAGTCTCAATGGATTCAAGTTACTTTGTTGAGAACTTGAATGGGTTAGTCAGTGGTTTTGAAGAGCACTCTGTGATTGAGAGTTGTTTCGCAATGGTCTCTAGTCAATCTCTTGGAGGAAATTTGAATTAGTCTAAAGGGATTCTAAATTCTCTATAGGTCATGCATTCTTTCATGATTTAGTTTGTTGATGAGCGAAGATGATTTCTTTGACTAGAATGGGAATGCAAAAGGAGAGTTTGGTATGATACTGTGCACACATTTTTATACCAATTGTCTTGTAGGGAATCGAGATCCTATTAGGAGAGTTTAGTCATTTTGTGGAGAGACTACTCTCCCTTCAATTTGAATACCTAAGGAGAGGGATTTGAATTTCTTCTATTATATTTCATTCATTCCTTCATTCATTGAGGAAGGGCATCGAGTTGTTCATACCATGATTGTTGAGAGCTAGGTAAGATTGTGTGATTGGGATCCCATGTATGCTCTGCTATGTGTGTGAATTGTATGCTTGGAGCATAGGGATATTGTTCATGTTTGTAGTAATCCTGATAAACTATGGTATAGTTCCTTCATTTCCAATGCTTGTATTTGTCTTGATCCTGTACATAAATATTGATGGTGAATGGCAATGTCCTGAGAGACTTAGGAGGTGAAGGGATTACCATTTGACCTGGTAGTGGGGTGGGAGGAAAGTTGTCTGGTTGATGCCAGTTGTGCCCTATAAAAGATAAGTATTTTATGTTATTTATACTCTTTATGTATGCTTCTGTATATGTGCCCATGGAGGCTGATAAATATCTACCATTATATATTTTAAAATTGTATATATGCTCATGGTGAATGGCCAACCCACTATTGATAAATTTGCAGCTCATAGAAGAGGTATGTTGATGTGTTAGGCTAGTGGTTAGTAGTTAGTTTGTTTATAGAATTTATGATTATTAGGAGGTCTAATTTTAGCACAGTCATATGGACGTATATGGATTTTATGGATCAGATCATACATGGGATTTATGGATGTTAGTTAATGAGGAAAAATATAATGATCTAAAGCAGTGTTATAAATATGTTGTTTTAGGTAGAGTAGAATGTTAATTTAATGAATGTTTTAGGAGGCTATTTGCTTATGGATGATGAGCATTTGTGGGTTTGATATTTGGACAGTACATATGGACATGTATAGTTGTATAGTATCAAGTCCCAAATGGGTTTATATATTAATAATTTCATGTATTAAATCTGATATGCATTAATGTATAAATTTGCTTTAAGGATTGATAACAATTTAGTGTTTTGTGGAATTATGTTCATCAGTCAAACTAATATTTAGGGAAGACCATATGGATGTGTATGGTTGTACAAAATCAGATCCAAGAGGGGATTGAAAGTATGAATTTATTGAAAGTATGAAAGTATGAATTTATTGCTATGTTTAGTATTTAGACTCTTCCTCCTTAGAATATTGAAATGTTGAATGTTTACTGTTGTAAATGGAGTTCCATGAAAGAATGTAAGCCAAATTTATTTAGTTTATTATATGGATATGAGCGGTTTACCATAGGTGTAATGACTGTTAGTCAACATTTGAAGAGGATTTGGTGTGAATGTTTTCTTATTCCATCACATTGCATTGCATGTAGAATGGTGAACTAGGTTGCATTGGAAGGGAAATATTCCTTAATGGTTGAATGTTTTAGAAGTTTTAAATTATTTGACATGTTAGCCCAAACTTCAAGAGTGTTATTCCCACTATTCTGATCTTAGATTCATCCTTATCCTTGTTAGGAACCACTAATACCTATCCTCAGTGTTGTGCTCCAGGGTTGGGTATGCTACAAACTGGTATTAGACCTTAGGTTACAACCCTATGCCTATTTGGGCCTTTCCATGGAATTATGATGTTGTGTATATACAATTTAAGTATGTTCATATGATGTGAAAGAAATTGATGATGTCCTAATAATGTTTTATTAGAGAAGTAAGTATACGAGCTTTGTTACCTTTTGTTAGATAGTATCTTTATGATCTTGTTAGATAAGTATCTATATAATCTTTGCTAGCTTTGTTAGAAAGTATCTTGTAACCATTGTTGAAAGGTGTCCTTGGAGATTATCATAGTAGTATTTCATGCATCTTGTTGTAAAAGTATATTGATAGTACTTCATGTGTTTTGGTAGAGTATGCATATACTACAATTCATTCATCTTTCATGCATTTCAAGTAAACTTAGAGTATGTACATAACACATGATTGAATTTGAATTTGCATTGATTAGAACGTGTTTAGGGTAGATGCATTCCAAGAGTTTGATTCCACGTACCTTTGATGTACTTCATGTATCATAGGAGAAATAGAGTGAAATGGATTAAGAATGAATTTATTTCAAGTTGTGATTTCATGTACCTTGTGATTAATTAGAATTAATTTTCTTGAAGATGTGTTGTATTTATCTTGTTGAACAATATATATATATATATATATATATGTTTGTTGCTAACCGTGTGTTTGTTGGAATGTGATGATATATATATATATAGTGTTGATCATATGAGTGAATGAAATATGATTTTAAGGTGGATGTACCTTTGTTGAAGTTAAGGCCTTGTAATAAAGTTTGAAGACCCTGTAATTTGGATTGAAGATTGAAACCCGCTTCCTTGATTCCACTCTACTAGTCCTGGTACTCTCATAGGAAATGGATACATACATGTAACTAGATGGTAGTGGGAACTATTGTGGTTAGAAAGATGTTATGTTTCTGAGGGATGTATGGGAATGTATATGAGAGGTTGAAACCTGTTATCTTTCTGAGATATGTATGGGCATGTTTATTATCCTTTTGTAAAATCATATATGATTAAGTATGCGTCAGGGATGATGCATTGTTTTAAGGGGGAGGGGATGTACTACTCCAACAGTAAGCCCCGAGCATGTGTAATGTTGTTATTTGTTTATTATAGTGTTACTAGGTGCCTAAACTATAGAATATGGACATTATTATTATTATTATTATTATTATTATATTTATCTATAACTAAATAATGGCTCAACATGGATAACAACATTGTTGGGGGTCCTTTGGATTCCACATGTGAAGGGGTTGGGGTTAGGAATTGTGTCTCCCCCTAAAAGTACTATATTCTTCCTAATTTTGATGTTATTTGACCCTGCTGGCCCTAATATATCTAATTAATGTTTTGCATGCACCTATGCAACATGCACATGCACTCATGCAACTATGCACCATATTAACTCTAGTGAATTGGAGTAACTGCTAGCCAGGTAGGGTTAGTTTGGTAAATGGAGTTTGTCCTCAGTTAATTAATGTCTAGAGTTATTAATCCTCAGATAATGAGATGAATTTGAGTCATCCTCAGTTAATTTGGAAATTTATGAGTCAATTCGAATTGAACTTAATGAATGGGAGTGGATTTGGGAGAATTCAAGTTAGTAGGTAGAATTCGAGTTACCTTCATACAAGGGGAGTAATTTATGGGTAATTTTGAGTAAGTTATGGTGTGTTTGAGTTAGTGTTAAAAAAATTGAGTGAGGCAATGACTGGGAGTGTGTTTGTCGGTGGATTAGGTTTAGTCTCAATGGATTCAAGTTACTCTATTGAGAACTTGAATGGGTTAGTTAGTGGTTTTGAGGATAGCTCTGTGATTGAGAGTTATTTCTCATTGGTCTCTATTCAATCTCTTGGAGGCAATTCAAATTAGTCTAAAGGGTTTCAAATTGATCTAGAGGTCATGAATTCTTTCATTATTGATTTTTTTGACGAGGGAAAAGGATTTATTTTCCTGAAATGGGAATGCCAAAGGAGAGTTTACAATGATATTATGCACACATTTGTAGACCAATTTTCTTATAGGGAATGGAGATAACGTAAGGAGAGTTTAGTGATACAATGGAGAGTCTTCTCTCCCTTCAATTTGAATACTCGAGGAGAGGGATTAGAATTGCTTCTATTATATTTCATTCATTCCTTCATTCATAGAGAAAGGGCGAGTGGTTCATGCCATGATTGCTCAGAGTTGGGTAAGGTTGTGAGCTTGGGATCCCATGTATGCTTTGTTATGTGTGTGAACTGTATGCTTGGAGAACAAGGATATTGGTCATGTTTGGAGTAATCTTGACCAACTCTGGAAAAGTTCCTTTATGTCCACCACTTATCTCTATCTTGATCCTGCACACAAATACTTATGGTGAATGGCGATGTCGTGAGGGACCTAAGAGGTGAAGGGATTAATATTTCACTTTGTAGTGGGGAGGAGGAGTAAGTAGGTGGCAAGGGATTTAGTTGTGGCTTCTCAAATCGGTATTTTCTTGAGTACGATATAGTTCTGTGGTGTCTATCACTTGTCTCTGTCCTAGACCTGCACATAAATCCTAATAATGAATGGCGATGTCCCAAGGGACATAGAAGGTGAAGGGATTACCATTTTGGAAATGTACTAAGGGAAATAGAAGGTGAAGGGATTACCATTTTGGAAATGTACTAAGGGAAATAGAAGGTGAAGGGATTTCCATTTTGGCAATGTCTCGGGGGACGTAGAAGGTGAAGGGATTACCATTTCACCTAGTAATGGGGTGAAGGAGTAAGTAGGTGGAGAGGGGGGATACCTAGGATTGCCATTTCACCTGGTAATGGGGTGAAGGAGTAAGTAGGTGGAGAGGGGGGATACCTTGTGGAATAAATTCCTGTGGTTGTGTCGCTCAAGTTATAGGCCTGAGTTTTATCCTCAAAGATCAAGTTATAAGAGTCTCGTACCGTGTGAATTCCAAGACCTTAGCTCACGGGTGAACTACACAGTTGGTTTTTCTTGATAGTGTCTAAGGATGGGAGTAAAGTTGTCAAGTTGATGCCAGTTGCACCCTACAAAAGATAAGCATTTTATGCTATTTAAACTCTTTATGTATGTTGTTGTATATGTTTCCATGGAGGCTTATATATATGTCAATATATCTTTTTAAATTGTACATATACTCATGGTGAATGGCTAACCCAATGTTGAAAAATTGGCAGCTCACATAAGAGGTATGTTGGTGTGTTAGGCTAGAAGTTAGTAGATAGTTTGTTTATATAATTTATGATTATTAGGAGGTATGATTTTAGGAAAACCATATGTCCATGTATGGCTTTTTTGGATCAGATCATCCATGGGAGTTATGTTTTTCAGTTAATGCAGAAAAATATGATCTAAAATATTGTTTTAAATATGTTATTTGAGATAGAGTAGATTGTTGATTTAAGTTTTAGGAGGCTATTTGCTTATGGATTATGAACATTTATGGGTTTGGTATTTGGAGAATACATATGGTTGTATCATATTAGGTCCCACATGGGTTACTGATAATTTCATGTGTTAAATCTGATATGCATTAATGTATAAATCTACTTTAAGGAAAGATAGTAATGTTGATTTTACTGTGATGTTAGAATATAGTCTTTTGTGAATTATGTTCATGGGATAGAATTATCTTTAGGGCATACCATATGGCCATGTATGGATAAACCAGATCATATATGAGAGGGTATTGAAAGTATGAATTTATTGCTATAAGACCTGCTATGTTTAGGCTTTAAACTCAACCTCCATAGAATGTTGAAATGTTGAATGTATATTGTCGTAAATGGAGTTCAGTGAAAGAATGTAAGCCTAATTTATTTATTTGATTAGATGTCTATGGGTTGTTTCTTGTAGGTGTAATGATAGTTAGTCAACATGTGAAGAGGCTTTGGTCTGAATGTATTCTTGTGTCATTACATTGCATTGCATGTAGAATGGGGCACTAGGTTGCATTGGAAGGGAGATTTTCCTTAATGGTTGAATGTTTTAGAAGTTTTAAATTGTTTGGCATGTTATACTAACCTTAAAGAGTATTATTCTATTGTTCTTATCTTATATTCATCCTTCTCCTTGTTAGGAACCCCGAATACCTGACCTCGGTGTTGTGCTCCAGGGATGGGTGTATTACAATAACCTTTCCATATACAACAATGATATGTCCTTACCCAAGATTATCTCACTCAGAATCTACTACCAGAACAAGACCATACTTCCTCACTTGACTTAGTTATTAACAAAAAACCAACATACACACATGTCATGATATTATTTCATATGAATGCATTCAAAATTCCAAGCAATTAGATTCTATAAGATTCATTGTCCTTACTACCCCATACCTCACTAACCTAGTGGGATATTAATCAAATAAATGCATTCAATATCATATGCATACCAATTTATGATGATTAAAATATGGATGAAGGGATTCTTATTGAATACCCTTTCAACACTTATGCAATTGGCATACATAACCTGTTACTTGAATGGTTTCCTTCAAAATTTCTGATGTTACATGATCAATTTGTCTCTTACAATGGATTACACAATCCTTCTACCAACCTCTTGATCGTAGGTTCATTTCCCCAACCTTTCTTCAAAAGGATGTTGGTTGCATGCAACAATATCATAAACATCTTCAACCATGCTTCGACCATCTCCGATAAGAGAATCATCATCAACCACAATAATTTTCATTAGTAGCTCATTGCATATGTAAAACTATACTACTTTTACCAATATGCAATATCATATGCATTTTCAAACATATTCACATGTGCTATGAATTATCTCTTAGTATGCCCACTAGTGCTTATACATTCCAATTATTTAGTCTCTTGCATTTTCAACAATCCTATACCAAAATTTTCTAAATATAAAAATCATAAAATACAAATATAATAGAAAGAGAAGAGTTCAGAAATTATTCCTCTCCATGTCATCATAGCATGGAATTCATATTCCACATCATATTTGATCCAATTAATGGCGTCTCTACTAAGAACACAAAGGATTATTATCTATGATTTTCTCACCAATTAGCGATTCAATACATATACACATGTATAAAATTTATACTTGGTACTTTCCTGGCATGCAATTCTTATGCTAGGAACAACAATAATTTAAGATGAGAAATTCCCCTCTTTATTAATGTTTCCTTGTGGAGATCATTCTCCAATTTCTGCTAGAACCATCTATCAGCCTTGTGTAGCTTTCCTTGGTCACTGCAACAACTTTCATTGCGCTCTGATCACATTGCCTTGCTGCTCCAATTGCTTTGAGCAATTTTGTCCAAGTCCAACTTGACCTTTTTTATACTTCCAAGCACTTAACAACACTGTGTTTTTTTCCATTCCAAATTCATATGGAGTCTTTAAAAGGTCCATTATTTTTCCTTGCACCTCTTTCAACTGTGATACTTGATTTCCTTTCCTATGGAAATATTTTCCACAATTTTGTACCACATGACAAAGTCACACATGGGAATGCCCCATTCCCTGATTGGAAGAATTTGTTTGGCCACTCTATCACTATCATGGACCACATGATAGGTCCACATACTGGAATGCATTATTCCATTAGTTACAACTTATAGGTGAATGGAATTTCCTTACCCATTCTTATTTCTTACACATAAGTTGGTGGTTCACATCCTGCAATATCTTGCAGCTTCTCTTAGAATACATGCACTTGCCCACAAGCATGATTTACCCATCACCCTTACAATTTGAATGTCCTTTACCTACCGATATATTCCATAACATGTTGAGCATTATCTTATGGAATACAATATCTATATCCAATAATAAAGAGCTACCATGGCTCTTCATTGCAATTAAAATTGCACATATCAATCACAATAATAACTTGGATGCATTCTTATCAAAGGCACCAATGTCCATTGTTGGTCTCTTTTATTCTTTCATGATTGGACATAGTTTCCACTCCTCAATAATGCATATGACAACTAATTACTCTCAATAAAGGATTCCACGACCCCTCTTTGAAATTCATATTGTACATTCTAAATGTAGAGAATGCATTGCAAACCTTCTGACTAAGGAACCATCAATTCCCCTTAGTTCACTTCTTTCATAATGAGTGTTATAAAATACAATATGCAAGAGCGTATTCTTATCCATTGGAAAATCTCCCCCACATGTTAACTGGAATTATCGATAATTATTACAAACGCCATTTCAAGTAAGCCATAGAAATCATTAAAAACTCAAATAACCTAAATAGGGACGAGGAATTGAGGTCGGTGAGAACCGGGTCCCATTAATTAACCAAATTAACTTAACTATTCACTAAAACCCTAATCCCTAGCCCTAGGCCTTACAAAAATCCTAAAATTAACTGTAAAATATTCTAGTCATTAAATTTATTAAATTCTAAAGATTATAAAGATTACATAAAGTTATAAAATTCAAAAAAATTAATAATTAAGAGCATTAAACATTCAAAATTAAAATAATAAAAAACATTATGAGTAAAAGTAATTTCAATTATTATTATTAAAATTACAAGACAATCCCATTAAAATAAGTGAAAATTGAATATAAAATATGCCAAAAAAAAACCTTAAAAAATAAGCATTAAAACATTATATAGAGATAAAATAATAAAAAACACTAAATCATTAGAAAATAACAGATTATGGATTAAAATAATCCATTTCAATTATCATTAACAATATAAGACAATTTGATTAAAATAAATAATAATTAATAGATATAATTATTTAAGTCGACTTTATATGAAAACCCTTATTACTTTAAACCTATTAATTTTCCATTGATGCAGCTTTTCAAACCTTTACTACTTGTCTTGAAGATGGTTCCTGATTGAGAATCAAAACGTCGACAATACAAATGTCTACTATGGGTGATCTGAAAATCCATTCTTGCAATACAACCAACCACAAAAATATGAAAGATAAAACTATCACTTTAATATCCCTTCTTCAAAAAAATAATCATGTTACCTAACATTGAACTTTACTTGGTTTAATTATTCACATTGCTAGCTAACAAACAATTTTACCATGCTTTCTTTCCTAACTGTTCCTCCTCTTTACTGTGATAACACTTTTACAATGGTATGGGTATCATCATATTTATTCATTTTGAGTTATTCTCACCATTGATATACTCCTATACCATTATTAAAAAAAATTATATAATTTGGTCACTTTAGAGGTCAGCCACATTGAAAATTTCTTGCCCAATCAAGCCTAGAGGCTTTGTTTTTCCTGCTATTTGAAACAACTAGAAACCTAATATTTCAAAAACAAGGACCTTCTATTTGATTATCCTATAGTGTATATTTCTAATGACTATAACCAATCTCATTTCTAAAAGTTACAACATTTCAAAATTGCTAATTTTGCCTATTTCTGCATTTTTCCGCATATATATTTAGCTCTGGAGACCAACTTCATCCACATGTATAAGAAAATATACAGAGAACTAGATAAACTTTTCTATTGGGTGTTGATAACACACACAACTAGGATCACTCAACAACTTTCATATCCAACTTTCATATCCATGATCCAATGCCCAGTTAATTTCTATAAATTTATGGAATTGACTACTTTTGATTTTTGCACTTTTTTCGTAGACTTGGATTTTTTTAACAAAACTGGTCGTCTCCAAAAATAATATTTTTTAGAAAAACTTTCTCTAACCAAATTTGTTTATTTTGATGAGTAGGTAAGATGTCTAGCCCATAAAGTTTTATGGTCTTGACGTCTAGGGTCATTTTTTAGCTCCAAGTTTTCTGCAATCCCCCAAAAGATCTTTGGAATAGTGGATTTTGGCCTTGTTTTGTACCTCGGACACACATTTTTGAACTTGACCGAAATCCTCCATATTTATCTCTATGCATTCTCCATGACTGCACCATAACAATTTATGCCCAAATAGGGCCGCCATGGAGTCTTTGGACGATGCTCTTTAAAAGTCACTATTTCCAAATTTATGTCAAATTAGAGTAGAATAAGTCCATGCCCCTCACTTATAGTTCTATATACTTTTCCAATGGCATATGAATTCCTCAGGTCTCACTAAATTTCGAGCTAAACTGCTCTTATGATGGTAAAAACAATTTTCAAGCTCTAGATTTTTTTTTAGCTTTTTAACTTTTTCGACAACCTTCATTGGATCTCCTCTATCGAAACTTATGATATTAGGCCTATTTATGATACATCCGATGGCCTACCTCATATGGCCAATATCTGATATCACACATGGAGTCCCCTTTATATTTCTCATATCAAACTTTCTTGTGACTCCATCACGCCAATCCCTAAAATGGTACTTCCAATACAATTCTCTGATACATTATTGTACTTGACCCATAGAACTTTATCATGAACTCCATCGTGGAAATCCATGAAATGGTACTTCCATTACAACATCTCCTATACCCTATCAGGGAATCCTCTGATGCTATATCTAAGGCATCCTATAATACTATATTGAGACATTATCTAATACTCTATTGAGCCTTCCATTGATGCTTATGTCATGGACCTTTGATGCCACACTTTTGATACAATGTCGTAGTTGGTCCATAAGACCCTTCTTTCGATTACCTTCGGACTTATCTTCAATGCACTTTAGGATTGTACTCCGATGCACTTTTAGAGATTTCTCTGATGTTGTTTTGAAAAACCCTCCTGGTGATGTATCATCGATGGGGATATTCCCATCGAAGGGTTTTGATCATGTCCAAGATCTCATTGGATGGATGTGATTCCTTCTCACATTAAACCAATAAACAAAATCCTACATCCCTAATATATTCGATAGAATTTTAGGAGCTTAGATGTCAGACTACTTATACATTCATTTGTTGTGTCTAGTCCACATCATACCCCCTCATCCACATGGAATAGGTGGGTGCATCTCAAATTTTCCAAAAACTTTAAATTTTCATAAATAAACAAAGTTTTGATTTTCTCATATCAAACTTTCTTGTGACTTCATCACGCCAATCCCTGAAATGGTACTCCTAATACAACTCTTTGATACATTATTATACTGTTGAGGCTTGGAAAGTCACAGGTAACAACAGTAGGGATTCTCCCCAATAAACGTTCCCAATTAGCTTGTTATTGTTTGGTATGGGGAATCCGTCTGGTTTACGGTTCGGCTACCGTAGGTCAAGTAACGGTTAAAATGTTTTACTGGTTGCGGCCTGGTCCACCATTTAGGTGTATTTTTAGTATTTTATCTTTATGTATGATGTGCAAGTGCCTAACTAAATGCAGGTGACAAAGATAACGAGGAGGGTCACAATGTGATGCGCAGGTTCTTACCTCTCTCGCTTCTAAATCACAAATAAAGAAAAACTAACTAAGACTAACTAACCAATCCCTAGGGAGAAATACTGTAATTAATGGTGAGCAATGTATTGTATAACAAGCACAAAGAAGAACTGCAGATGGCTGTTAACATTTCTGAATACATGAATATCAATAGACATATGAACAAAGAGATAGGCCATTGTTAATTAAAAAATTCATTACTCAAATACGATGGTGGAAATTTTAGAGAAATAAACAGGAGCACATTCACAACATAAAAGAATTCATAAGTTAGAACAATCTCACAGTTCATGGAAACAAGATGAAACAGAAATAGTTAACATCCAACCAGCCCATGTCAAACATTTGAAACTCCACAATGCTTTCTCTAGCTGAAAAATATAACTCTTTATTATAAGATGAATTAGTTCTCCTTAAAATAATATTCCACAAAGATGGTCTGGAAAAAAGTCCCTTTCCTACCTAAAACTTACCTATATTTATACAAAAAGAAAAAACTCTTGGGCTACCCCTTGTTGCCTTTTGGGCTTCCAAACTTTCTTTTACAAAAAAATTTCTTGTAGCTTGTGCACAAAAATAAATATAATATATTACATTATTTATCAACATTTCAAAATATCCCACTAGGAGGGCCCAGCTTGTTCGTTCATGAACTTTCTCCATACATTTTCCTTGACTGTTATATTCTCAAAACCAGAAGGTTCGAGAAATATGATAGTAATTTCATGCTGAGCAGCCTGGGTCTTTATACCCGCTATCCTGGCAGGAATCAAGCGTAGTTGGTCTTCTAGCAAGTGGATGCTCACAGCTGCATGTGCTACTTCAGTCTTTAGTATCTTTTCATCCAACTCCTTGACCTGCTGGATGGCTTGTTCATCTTCGCTGCATATATCCTGCAAATGTTTCAAAAACATTTCATGTTCTGGTAGCACTTCCAATCTCTTCGCAGCGGAGGTCTGACACTAATTATAGATTAGGAGCACTCTCCTACAAAATTCAGCATAGGCACTCTGTGTTTTCTTCACTGTCTTCTTTAATTCTTACGTTGCATTACCGGAAAAATCAATCAGCTCGTATTATTGCTTTATTGTCTCCTGATCTTTGACTAATATATCTACAGGAAATTCTTTGTTTGCTTCTACCCAAGCCATTCTTTCCCGTAGAGTCTCCAAAATATCTTGGGTTCTATCCAAAAAATATGAGGCTGTATTTATAATTTCTTCTAATATGATGTCTATTTGTTGGACTTTAAATCTTTCTTCCGCTATATGCAGTTGTATATGATGAATCTTCTTTCTAAGCATAAGAGCATGCTTCTTTAAAGGTTCAATATCAACCTTCTGCTCCATAGCTGATTTCAATGAAGGTGCAAGTGAACTCTTTTGTTCCTCCAAGGCTGCTATTTGAGTTTCATATAGCTTAGCTTTCCCTTCTGTGGTGGTCTTCTGCTCTTCTAGCTTTGTCACTTTACTTTCTAATATGCTCTTTTCTTTATTTAGTTCTTCAATTGATAATTGAAGATGATTTTTCTCAGCCTCCAAACTCTGATATTTCAGCTATAGTTTTCCCAACTCTGCTAAGGTAACCAGAGAATTCCTCTCTATATTTTCTGCAGATACTACCAGAGCATCTTTATCTGCCTGCAATGTTTGAAATTCTTCCTTTGAAACTTTGACCTCACTGATCATGTCCTCATACTTTCTCTTCAGATTTTGGCATTCACCCCTTTCCTTCTTCAAAGTTTCTTTCAACTGGGCCACCCTTTTCTGAGACTGCTCGAGGTCAATCATGATCCTATCCACATTGTATTCAGTGGCTAGGGTTAGAGATACACCAGCCCTCGCTAATAATCGTGGATCCTTATGTGTATTGTGAACAACTGTTTTGTCGGTTACCATCCTTCCTGGTTTACTCCCAGTGTCCACCTTCTTTTCAGTTCTTTTTACAATTTTTTTTTCTCTTTGTCATAAAATATAGTGTTAAAATATGGTACCTCCTGTCCTTCTGTAGGCATGAAAGGGATCAAATCAATTCCAGAAGTTGACACTGAACCTTCTCCCACTGTGCTGCTAGAAGGAACAATAGGCTCTAATGGGTTACTATCGGACTGAGCCTGTTCTTGGTCTGTAGAGTCTTGTCCTTCTAGTGTCTCGGTTCTCGATCCTTCAGCTGTCATCTCTATTTTCTGTTTTTCTTTTTGGATACCTTCTAACCTGAAACTTTCACTTTTTGCCTGCTTCTTTCGGATTTCATCTTCTTCTTTCCTTGTCTTTTCTTCTTCAACCTTCTTTGCTGCTTCTTCAACAACTCATTTATTTTCTTCCTCTTCTGTTCTCAGCTAATTCTTGCTTCCTGTACAAGTTTGTTAGCCTCCTCCTCTCTCTTCTTGCCTTTTCAATTTCTCCGCAGCTTTTCCTTTACCACCCACAGTTGTTATTTTTTGCTTGAATCTTTTTCTTAGGGTTGTCATGTTCTTAGCATTGTGGAAAATCTCCTCATCTTTGTCCCAAAAATCTGTGTATTCAAAATGAAATCCATCTTCCTTGCAATAATTAGCTACTTTGTCCTCAGAGTCATTTCTATGGAAGTTCATTTCACCGAAGTGAAAGTATTCCAATTCCTGGACAAACTCTACCGTAGTCTTCACCCTTGAAAATTTGTAACTCCCAATGAAAAAAGGCACTGTAGGATATACTTCCTTTTTCTTTTCAAAAAGGAAATTCACTACTCCATCAATATATAATTGTCTAACAACTTCTTTATGGAGTACATAATCAGTAGCATATCTCGGGAGCAGAGAAGGGGCCCTTGAACCCCCATACATTCTTACATATAATCCATCCTCTATTAAATAATAACTTCCATATTCTTGCATTACCTTGAAAGCTTCTGCTGACATGCAATTGCATTCTACCAAGAAAATCAAAGTGTATAAAGGCATGATGAAATGCTCATAGATCTCCTTATAATAGCTGTAGTATTTGTGAGCCTAAAATAACTTGTAAGCAGCATACACTGGAGCCCGATCCTTATCCCAATGGCACTTTAGTGCAGGGAAAGGCTGAGTGCATAGAATGCAATCGATCAAAATAGAGCTAATGTAGAATTCAAACTTATTTTGGGATACTCCTCCCAATGCTACGCTGATGCAGGATGATAGGCTATTTGAAACTATGCTTGCCCAGTTAGAAATAGTCCCTTGTGTAGCAACATAATAAATAACAGGTATCCAACCCAGCTTAAAACTTTTCCCCTTGGCTCTTCCAAATATTCTGTTCAGCATTAAATCGATGAACCTATATGGAGTACGAAGAGTTGATATCTCATACTCTCCCAGAAGGCCTTGTCTTGAAATTTCTGCCCAGGATCATAATTTTCTTCAGTGTCTCTACCAAGTCTAGACCTAATTCCTTTAACCAACCTTCAGTTAGATAAGTATGTGGTGATGGTAGATGATATGACATGGCCACATAAGCAGGGTTGTATGCAGCATAACCTTGTTTCTTGGTATTTTCTAGGATCATTCTTGTTACATCTGCCCTGGGCAGAATCCAACCTATCACTTCCAAACATGGAAACAACTCAGGCTTGGTATCCACTTTCATCAGGGATGACCTCTCAATATTTGCATATATGTGCATGTCTTCAAAACCAACATCAGGGACACTTTGGCTTGAAATAATTCTATACACTTCTCCCCACTTGTATTCTGGTTAAACCCCAGTAGTAGCTTTAGTGTCTTCATAAATGAATTTTACCTTGGTTATCACTTCTACTTCAGGTTCTTCTTCAGCTACTTGGGCTTTCTTCTTCTGTTTCCTTGGCATATTGTAGTGTTGGAAATCAACCTGTAATAGTCATGGAACATGGTTTCAGTCTAAATATCTCTAGCAACTGGTATAGTGATAAACAAGAAAACATACAAATATTACCATCTCTTCGATATGCATGCTGGAAATCTAAAGTCAATACCACAACCTTCTGAATGAGATATTTTAAACAAATTTCAAAATATTTATGCTTCCCAAACCTGCCGCAAAAATCGGCTTGCTCAAACCCTAAAATCTTCCACCTATATGGGCACCTTGACTGAGGCAAAACTCACCCCTCTATTTGCTTCCACAACACTCTAACCCTAATAAGCTACGCGACCCTCCTGAATCCCACAGGAAACTACTGTTATAGGAGGCACGATTTTCCAACCTCAGGCTAAAAATGTAATAACCAAGAATAGGGTGGTACAGACTGCGAAATGCCTGTCGGCACCATGCCCTAAACCTTCGCAAAACTACCACAGGTGTACTCATTGTGGACATACTAAAACTTCCCCGACCAAAATGAAACACTGACAACCAACAGGCTAAGCCCTCAATAAAAGGATAAAACGTCACCGCAAGAAAGCCACAAAATGCAAAGAAACCTAACCCTACTGCCTGGCGGTTAAACATTAACAAAACCAAAAAACCAAAACCGTGAATAGAACCTACCTGGGAACGATGACACAGGAAACCTGGATGGGAACACCTTCCACGGGCGCAGAGGAGGATGAATGTAAGCTTGACAGCTACGTATTCAATAGGATGGACAACTTCTATGATGATAATGACAAGTAATAACCCAAAACAACGTTATATAGACCTCGACCGAGTGGAGAACTAGCGGCGAAAAAATCTTTTTAACCACGCATCAAACACATAGTCCTAAGGATGTCCGCAATATCGGATGAGAAAGGAACTACGAGCCCGGCATCGCATAGAAAAAAAAATATCAGAAATTGAAGGCACTAGTCTCTTCAGAATCGACGGAGAAAACAAGGAGCTTTCAGATCAGATCAAGACTAACCCTCTGCAACGTCAGACGTGAAACAAACTAAAAACTCCGGTTTGAACCGAAAAACCAACCCGACCGCGAGATTGCCCATTTAAACGGTTATCGGAAAAGGATAACTGAAGGGACATCCGATCCATCAGATCCCCTTTTTACTAAGACGCTGGAACCTCGGCGGACCAACTCCGATAGGATAAACCAACTTAATCCCGAGGCAATGACTTTAGATCTCGGAAGGCTCCTGATAAAACCAATCAGAAAGCTAGTGAATTGTTCCTCCGCAACATCGGAAGACTATTCAACTAAGCATCTGATATTGGAAAGCTAGCTGATTGAGCATCCGATACAGACATGCAAAAAGACTAAGTTTTTTCGAAAAAAATCTAAGCCCAGAGCAAACCTTGGAAAAAATAAAACATTCATAGGCCTGTTTGAAGCTAAAAAATAAAAAAGGGGGACCCTAAAAATAAAATTTTTTGGGTAAAAGTTGCAGCTGCAACAATTGGTGACTACCTGGTGGACACAGATCTCTGAACAACTTATTCTTTGATAAAACAGACTGTTTTAATGGTGCCATTTTACTATATTTCTTCAAGATATCTGGATTCCTAAATGCAATATTTATGCACTTTAACCATTGATTATAGTCCAAGTTTAAGAAGGGGAACCAAGATTTCAAAGTCTGGATAACTCTTCTGAGGCCGAGAATATGAGTTTTATTTTACCTCTACCTTTGGGTGGCTTCCAACTTAGACACCACAGGATCGCAACATATGGTAAACAGATATATCCATTTGTTCCGCATTCCCATGCCAATTTGCACTTTTTTATTCTTCTGGACTTTAGTCCTTTTGAGTCCTCCCGATTGCTTTCTTTCTGAATTTTAATTTAGGCTCCTCTATCCATAGTTTCCTTTTGTGTGAGAGATATTTTAATTTTAACTCACGAACGGAGAAGAACTTTGACAATCTCACTCATACTGATGTGGTTTAGTATGTGTTTTTTGGATACATATTGCCTTTTAGGAGATTTTGACTCTCATTAGCCTTTTGGATTTCAATTTATGGCATGGGATCATTTAAATATAATACATTGTTTACCTTGCTTCCTTTCCATGGGTCTTTTGCTGTTAGCCCCCTAGGGAAATTTTTAAATGTGATATGGATGGAGCCTCAAAATAGTACTCTGGAATTTTCTATCCTTAGTTATTTCACAGGGATTAAGCAGGAATTCAATGTGTTCATAACCATTTAGAAAAATCTACTAATCTTGAAGAATTTTTTTTAAACATTGTACGAGTCAATATTAGGTAGTCTCGTGATCAAAGATTTCAGTTAATCCAGAACTCTGATGAATGCCATACAACCAAAAGTCATGCTGGTTTATTGAAACATAAGAAAACAAAACTTTACAATCAATCAAACTCTAAGCAAGTGAAAACAAACAACCAAAACTAATCTAAAGTAAGCACCAAATAAAATCATTTATTTATGTACAAAAAATCAAAAAATGATCAAGAAAAATAAGGCTTGAGAACTAAACCATTTACTGGTAAGTTCTCCTCCCACCCTTGTAAGTCTTGCAACTTGTACATTGATGGGCCTAGCTTTGTTGCAATATGAAAAGTGCCTACCCATAGTTGCTGAAATTTAGTGTGCTTGCCCTTCTCATCATGCGGGTGATCCCACTTAAGAACCAGATCCCCTACTTCGAACTCTTTGTTCCTAGCTTTGTGTTTGTCAAACCAACGCTTCACCATTTCTTGTAGATTTTTAAACCTTTCCTGGGATTTGGACCTAAACTCTTCTAATTTCAGCAGATTATAAATTTGGATTTGCAGAATTTCATTATCAGTACCCCTAGACTCTTGGGCTAGTATGGAAGATGGAAATAGAATATTAGGAGGGAGAACAACTTCTTTCCCATAGACAAGAGTGTAGGGTGACACACCCAGGGAATTCTTTGGTGTCACTCTATCGAACCAGAGTGCATTAGGTAAAGCTAAATGCCAGCTCCTTTGACTTTCTATCACTTTTTTCTTTAAAATTCTAATCAGATTTTTGTTTGTAGATTCTGCCAAACCATTTCATGTGGGTAGTAATTTGCAGAATAGTGTAGCTTAATTCCTCTTTCATTAGTGAATGCAGTTAATCTAATAGAAGAAAAATAAGAAGCATTGTCAAAAACTAGTGAAATTGGAACCCAAAACCTAGTCATAATATTGTTCTGCAAGAAATCCATAACTGCATCTTTGTTTACTTTATGTAGCGGTATGGCCTCTACCCATATGGTGAAATAATTAGTTGCCTTCAGAATATACTTGTGCTGCAATGAGGAATTTGGATTTATTTCTTTGATAATGTCGATTCCTCATTGTTCAAATGGTTATGAGATAATCACTGGTCTCAATGGTCCTGCTGATTTATCTTGTCTCCCACCGCTTCTTTGGCAAGTATCGCACTTTCTAACATGAGCATGAGCATCTCTAAACAACGTTGGCCAATAATATCCAGCTCTGAGAATATTATGTGTTGTCGTGTATCCTAAAAAGTGACCTCCAGAAGGTCCATCATGTACTTCTGCTATGACCTTCTTTGCGTTTTCATGTTCCAAGCATTTGAGAAAGACTCCATCATGGTACTCATCTACCCCATCCTCTTTCTGTGTAAGCACAACTGCTAATGAATCATCGAAAGAAAAAGTGTACAAAATAAAATCCTTTTCAAAATTTGTACTTTTGAGTGATGGTGCATGAGCAACATATGTTTTTATCTTGCTGAATGCATTCTTCTCCACATCAGTCCATTTGAACTGCACACTCTGCTTAACCATTTGCTGCAAAGGTTTGACAATTTGAGCAAAGTCTGGTACAAACCTCCACACAAAATTTATTGTCCCCATAAAAGATTACATACCTTTTTTGTTATGGGGTAAAGGGATCTTATCTATGGCTCTAATCCTATCCGGGTCTATGGAGATCCCTTTTTTAGAAATGACATGACCCAGTAGCTTTCCTTCTGTGACTGCGAACACACATTTCTTCGGATTTAATGAAATGCAATATTTCTGGCAATGCTCAAAAATTTGTTTCAAATGAAATGCAAGCTCTTCTCTCTTCTTTGAAAATATCGTAACATCATCTAGATAAACCACAACACTACGGCTAATCAGACCACGGAAAGCTATATCCATAGCCCTCTGGAACGTTGCTCTAGCATTGATAAGTCCAAAGGGAATCCTCCTATATGCAAAAGTTCCCCACTTGGTTCTGAAATTGGTCTTGAGCCTGTCCTCTTCTGCTACTAATACTTGATTGTAACCGGAAAATCCATCCAAAAGAGAAAACAGTTCGGAACCTGAGACCATCTGTAGTATTTGTTCCATGGGTGGGACAGGTAAATTATCTTTATCTGATGCATGATTAAGATTTCTGAAATCTACGCAAAGTCTGATCTCACCTGAATTTTTCCACACTGGTACCAAATTAGAGACCCATTCTGAATGTCTGACTTTAAATATAATTTTAGCATCCAACAACTTTTTCACTTCGCTTTGAATTAGTGGTTCAAGCTTTGGATGCATTTTACTCAGAGGCTGCTGATAAGGTTTGACTCCAACCTTGATTGGAATCACATGTTGTATACATCCTTATATTGTCTAAATAAGCTAATGAATTTACTCCTTTCGCTGGGTGAACAACACTTCCCCAAATTTACATATTTGGGTTTAGCTTCAATCCCTAAATTTATCAGCTCGAATTGTAAAGACGAGCTATGAGTCTTGACATTCACTGGCTTTTTGAACTTGTTGTCCAAATCAAACATCTGATCCAAGGTTCTAACTCCTCTTGGAATGAAATTCCCGAACTTTAATTCTCCTTGATGTTCTTCGTCGTCTATTATTGCTCCTTTGAAAGTATCATCATTCATTAAACACTCCAAGATTTGCTGATCATTGTAAAAAACCCTTAGATTTGTGATGTTATCTGGAACAGAAGGCCTGAAAAGTAATTCAATAGAGCATCTATTATTTGAAGGTACTAATCTTGCAGCTGAGGTAGCTAATAAATCAGCTGCTGTATTCTTTAATCTAGGAATTGACACAATATTGAATGCATGAAAATTTATTAGTAAATCCCAAACTTCATTTTGGTAAGCTTTCAAATGTGGTGAAATACAGTGTATTTTGTTCCGAATTTGTTTAACAATGATTTCAGAATCTCCATATACTTTCAGATTTTTTACTTTCAATTCTATTGCTTTTTGAAGTCCCCGAACTAGTGCTTCGTATTCGGCTGTGTTATTTGTTCATTCGAATTCTAACCTACATGAAAGAAAATGTTTATTTTTTTATGGATCAATCAGGGCACAGCTAGCTCCTGATCCTTCCAATGTTTTAGAACCATCGAAATACAAAATCCAAAAGCTTTCTACGCCTGCTCGATTTGAATTGCTAACTACATCTGAAACTAAATCTACTATGTTACAATCAAACTCATCAACCTGTGAGAATTGAAGGAGATCGGGCTGGATATCAGGTATACTGCTGGCTTCTTCAGCTTGGTAATTTCCCAGTTCTATTTCAATGAAATAGTTTCCCAACACAGAGTTTACTGGTTCATTTTTCCCTTCTAACTAAGTCACATTATATTTCATTTGAGGTTTTGTTGCAGCTGCAACCTTTTTCCCAAATTTAAAAAAAATTTGGACCCTCCTTTTGATTTTATCTAGCCTAGGATTGTTCGGTTTCCTTAAATTTGTCATTCCTCTGCTTAAAAAATTGATCTTTTGAAGTCGGAAGCATAGTCAACTATTTTCCACTGTTTCGGGATTTGAATGATCTAGTATTGCCGTTTGCCCAGCCGATACAAGGAAACTGTAGAGTCTGTTGTTTTATTTTTTAGAGCTTAACATTTTCATTGGACAATGGTCATTTATCGCTGTCGAGAGTCAGTTGATGAATAAACCGGAGCATTAGTCTTTTATGCTGCTGACGTTTCGGGAGCCAGTTGATGAAAATCTCGAGAGATAGTTTTCTTTCTCGCCGATACCTAGGAACCATGGACGCTTCTATTTTCTTTTATTTTCCTCAAACCTATTGTTCTAACTGTCGGTGACTTTGTTTGTTTTCGCAATCGAAACATTCTACGATTTTGAATAGGAGGACTTTTCCTCTACACCGTCGACGTTTCGAAAGGAAATTGATGAGCGCTCGAAGGGATAGTCTTTCCTCTTGCCAATACTGAAGAACTTAGGTAATCCAGGTTCTGATACCTTTTAAAGGAGTGAAGTCGCAATGGTACTTTTTATATCGCCGACACTGCAAAAATGTTGTGGGAGTTAGTTTCCTCATCGATGATTTAAACGTTAACGGTTCTGATCTCCGATTCATAATCATCGTGATGATAGTGATTGTCATCGCTGACACTGCGAAAATGTTTAGGTTTGAAGCTCCAACACTTAGTGTTTAGAGCTTTTGACGTCGACAAGTTTAAAGCCTCACGGGTCCGTAATTGATTCTGCGTCCGCCGTTGCGGCTATCACTTGAACTATCCTTTCGACGATTAGAGTTTTCAATTCCCGATAGGGTTTTCCTACCGAATTTTTCCACCAAGGATTCTATATATACAAAGGGAGCATTATTTTATCCTTTATCCATATTGAAACTTGCATTTTTCCTCTAGTCCTTGTCGATTGAACTATTTCACGTGCCCAGCTGTCCGAATTTGACTCATTAGCGTGCTACCGTGGAGATTTTTGGGTCATGCCGTCGACTGCACTATGTTTTGCCAGGTAGGCAAACCAAGGCTTTGTCTTTTTTATTCTTATTGGTTGATTTGGAACCGTAGTTTTTTCCCTGGTTAGGTTTTCCCATTTAGGTGGTGCGTGAGTTTAGTTTGTCCACTTAAAGAGTGTTTGTCTTCATGCATAATGTTTTAGGGTTGACTAGCTAGCTATTATAGTTTTCTTTGGCGGGGGCCGGGGGGGGGGGGGGG
>LPNX010515623.1:478709-502689 GCA_001517045.1 Pseudotsuga menziesii
ATTCTTTGGTTTTCCATGGCAAACCGGGGGGGTTTTAAGATTTTTGTGTGCATTTATCCTATCTCATGGGACGACAAAGGTTTTCTATGTTTTGCTCAAGTTAGGGTTTTCTGAAATGAAAAGCACAGTATTTTGAGGATTAGCGGTAGCGATGATGTGGTTCATACTTTTATTGGATGAGTTCAAATTAGTTCGAATGCAGCCCGGATTAAGATAGAGAGTGGTTTTCTCTATGGGTTGTGAATTTGTTACAGACAGTGGACTTAGGCGGTTTTTAAGACACAACCTACAGGATTTTCTTTTTGCCTTGTCATTTTTCTTTTCATGCATTGATACTGTGTATAGTTTATTTTTCAGAATGCATATGGAAGAGGTAAATAGATTGATATAGTTTTTGTTATTAGTATAACATTTGCTAAAAGCTCAATGGGTCTAAGAACATGCTATGTTTATGACAGGGTGATTGTTGCAAAGAAAATATGTCCAAAAGACAAAATAAAAAGGATCCTGTTGTTGAAGGAGAACCAGAGGTTGAGATCATCACCAGGGTTGAATATATATATGAAGATACCAAAGCTACCACCGGGGTCGAACCAGAATATAAATGGGGAGAGATATACAGGATGATTGCCAATCAGAATGTACCTGATGTAGGATTCAAAGAGCTAACCATTTATGCAAACATCGAGAAATCGACTCTCATGAAAGTAGCCACAAGACCTGAGTTGTTCCCGTGTTCAGAGGTGATAAACTGGATTCTACCTAGAGCAGATGTAACTATGATGATTCTTGAAAATACCGCTAAGCAAGGCTACGCTGCATATATCCCTGCATATGTCTCTATGGCATATCATCTGCCTCCTGCTCAGATTTACTTGACAGAAAGCTGGTTGAAAGAGATAGCTATGGATCTAGTAGAAACAGTTAAAAGAATGATGATACTAGAGAAAAAATTTTGAACCAGGCCTTCAGGAGAGTATTATACATCTACTCTCCGGACTCCCTATAGATTCATTACACTAATGCTGAATAGGATTTTTGGTAGATCTCATGGAAAAGCTTCAAAATAGGATGGATACCAATTATTGTCTATGTGGCTACTCAAGGAACCATATTTAATTGGTCAAACATAGTGTCTAATAGCCTCTCAGCATGCATATCCTCAGCCTTGGGAGGGGTGTCACAGAAGAAATCGGAGTTCTACATGAGCTCCATATTGATTGACTGTATACTATGTACTTAGTATTTTTCGGCCTTGAGATGTAATTGGGATAGGGATAGGACCCCAATACACACAACATATAGATTGTTTTGGGCCCATAAATACTATAGCTACTACAGAGAAATCTGTGAAAACTTCATCATGCCTTTGTACACACTAATTTTCCTGACTGAATGCAACTGCATGTCCAAAGAAGCATTCAAGGTCAACGAAAAATACAAAGACTATTATTTGACCGAGGAAGGAATGTATATGAGAATGTATGGTGGTTCCAGGGCACCTTCTATACTCCCTAAGTATGCCACTGACTATGTGCTACACAAAGAGGCAACTAGGCAGGTATACATTGATGGTGTGGGAAGTTTCCTGTTCAAACATAAAAAGGCAGCGTATCCTGCCATACCTTTCTGGCTTAGAAGTTATAAGTTTTCAAAGGTAAAATAGACTGCAGATTTTGTTCAGGAGCTGGAGAATTTCCATTTTGGTGAAGTGAATTGTCACAGGAATGAATCCCGAAATAAAATTGTAGATCACTGCAAGGAGGCAGGCATTCATTTTGAATATAACAACTTTTGGGACAAAGACGAAGAAACATTCAGAAGTGCAAAGAACATGACCGCCCTAAAAAGGATATTTAAACAGAAAATAGTTACTGTGGGCGGAAAGGGAAAAAATTCAGAGAATACTAAGACACTAGAAGAAGAAGAGGCCAAAAAGAGGGAAGAAGATGCTAGAAGACTAGCACAAGAGGCAAAGAGTTGGCTGAAGAATGAAGAAAAAGAAAGAAAGCGAATTGTAGAGGAAGCAACAAGGAAAGAAGAGGAGGAGAGAAAGAGAAATGAAGAAGTAGAGATCAAGAAAAGACAGGAAGAAAGTGAAGGTCCAAGATTAACAGGATCTCAAAAGGACCAACAGACTACTGAGCAGGTAGATACACAGGGAGGACAGGATCACACAGATCAAGGACACGAACAATATAATCCTGATTCCCAGGAGCCTGCTACATCTTCTGGAAACACACTAGGGAAAGCATCTTCTGCATTTTCTGGAATGAATTTGATCCCTTTCATGCCTAAAGAAGGGGAGGAGGTACCTGACTTCAGTACTATTTTCTATGACAAGGAGAAGAAAAGGATTGTAAAAAGAACCCAGAAAAAGGTTGAAACAGGAGGACAATCAGGAAAGATGATAACTGATAAAAAATTGGTGCATGGAACAGATGCAGACCCAAGATTGACAGCAAGAGATGGGGTGGCGTTAACCCAAGCAACTGAAGATAATGTCAACAAGCTGATGACAGATCTCGAGCAGTCAAGAAAGAACGCAACACAATTAAAAGAAACACTGAAGAAGGAGAGGGATGAAGGTCATAAGCTGAAAAGGAAATATGAGGACATGATGAATGAAGTGAGGACTTCAAGAACAGAGCTCCAGACTTTGTAGGCAAATAAGGATGCTTTAAATATTTTTGCAGAGAAAACAGAAAAGAATGCTCAAGAAATCTTAGCTGAATTACAAAGGCTAGAGCTAGAGCATCAAATGTTGAAATCTGAGAAAGATAACCTTCAGGTATCCTATGCAAATCTGAGTGCAGAGAAGGACCAGTTGCAAAACAAGGTTGCTGAGTTCGAAACAGAGAAGGCTACTATAGAAGAAAGAGAGAAGCAATATCAAATACAGGTGGCAGCATTGGAAGAACATAATACTTCATTGACAGCATCACTGAAAGATGCTATGGAACAAAAAATAGATGTCCAGCCTTTGAAAGAACATGTTCTAACTCAAAGGAGGAAGATCCACCAATTACAAATGTGCATTGAGGAAGAAGGGTGTAATATTTTACAAATATATAGCAGATTAGAAGAAATTTTGGATACTACTTCATATTTTTTGGACAGATCTCAAGAGATTCTGGAAATTCTAATGGGGAGAATGGTGTGGATAGAAACAAATAAAGAATCTCCCGCGGAGCTACCAGTTAAAGACCAGCATATTTTAAAGCAGGAATATGATTTATTGGAGTTTGCAATCAATGTTGTGGAATAATTCAAGAAAACTGTAAAGAAAACAAAGGGAGTGTGTGCCGAATACTGTAGGAGAGAGCTTGCTACATATAATAGATGCCATATTTCTGTAGAGAAAAGATTGGACATGATACCAGAACATAAATTGTTTATAGAACATCTACAGAGCAGATATCTGGAAGATGAGCAAGAGATCCAGCAGGTAAAATATCTAGATGGATGAATTTTAAAGAATACAGTGGCACATGTAGCTGTAAGTATACACCTACTAGAGGATCAGCTGCGCCTAAGTCCTGCAAGGATAGAGGGGGTTAGGAACTAGGCTGCCAAATATGAGATACCTATCCATTTTCTTGAACCCTATAGATTTGAAGGCATAGCAGCAGAGGCCCATGCATGGAAAAAGTTCATCAACGACCAAGCTGGCCCTTCTTCATAAAGTGTTCTAAGAATTTTTTTATTTAAAATGTAATATATTGTATAAATTATGAGCACATACTACAAGACAAAATTTTGGAACTGAAAGGTTGGGGAAGCCCAAAAGTCATTGAGGGGCAGCCCAAAGGTTTTTTCTTTTTGTATAAATATAGTAGAGTGTAGATATTGAAAGGACTTCTTTCCTAGGCAATTTTTTGGAGAGTATATTGTAAGAACTATTTCCTTTTACAATAAAGGGTTGCAACTTTCTGTTGGAGAAAGTTTGGTGGAATGTTTCAAATGTTTTGCTATGGATCAATTGAATTTGAACTATTTCGTTTTCAGCTTATGTCCATTAACTATGAGATCGTTCTAACTCATTGAATTTTTTTTCATGTTATGAATGTACTCTAGTTTATTCTACGAAATTTCCACTGTGAGTAATGAAGGTTGTAATTAACAATAAGCTACCTTGTTGTTCATATTTCTATTAATGTTCATGTGTTTTGAAATAAATAACAGCTATCTGTAATTTTTCCTAATACATGCACAGAAATACATTACTCATTGTTAACTGATAATTCTGCTCCCTAGGGATAGGTTCGTTAGTTATAGTTAGTTTCTTGCGGTTTGTGATTTATATGCGAGAGAGGTAAGACGAGAGGTAAGAACTTGTGCATCACATTGTGACCCTCCTCGTTATCTCTATCTTTTGCATTTTAGATAGGCACTTGCACATCATACCTTAAACACACAACAACAAAAAAAATACACGGTAGACTGGGTCGTAACCGGTAAATTTTTTTTAATTTGTTACTTGACCTACGGTAGCCGGACCGTAAACCGGATGGATTCCCCATACCAAACAGTAACGGGCTAGTTGGGAACGTTTATTGGGGAGAATCACTAACTGTTGTTACCTACGATTTTCCAGGCCACAACAGGTTCTCTTAACACTTTTATCTGATTTTGAGATCCCTTAAAAGGAAACCACAGATGTGACCAATCTGATGCGAAATATCCTTCTAACCTTACTGACCAATCCCGGCTCAAAACCAAACCATAAGAATCTAGGATGTCTGCTACGACAATGTCTATGTACTGACATACCCTCTCATCTACGGATAAACAGATCAAAACATCTTCCATTTCTCCTATTACTTTTACTGTTGTTCTGTCTAATTGAAGAACTTGGCCTGTAGTAGGTTTAGGTTGACCATTTATTTGCTTGCAGACTGAAAGTGGCATAACATTGACTGATGATCCTAAGTCCACTAAACAATTATGCACATTATAGTTGAAAATATCAAAGGTTAGAAGAAATGCTAGAGTTTTATACTTAGATTTTCCTCCTAAACTTGCCTCACCAATCTCTTCCTCAGGTTGGTTGTCAATGGGAGGCTCCTCCTCGGGTGTCTCAAGTGCTTTTAAAAGCTTCTCCTTTTGTTGAGGTAAATTGCACATTGCAAACAATGATATATTTTCTTTATCCTTTTTAATGGCTTCCACAACATCATATCCCATCTCATGTTCCTTGAGATTCTTCTTGACATTTTCAGTTTTATCTTCAGTAGGCTTTACAGGTGTATTGACTTTCTTAGGATCCTGACTTGAAATGACAAATTCAAGTATTTTAACAGTTGAAGTGTTGTTCTTTACCTTCTTCATGTTTTCTTGAAGTTTCTTAATCTTTGGAAGTATTGTGTTATCTTCTTTTAATGGATTCTAACTCCTTGTTGTTACATTAGTCTCTGGTGCTTCCTCTTTCTCAGGGAGGTCTTCATATTCCATGTTAAATATAGAAACACAGTCCCATAAAACCAAGATATATTCATCTTGTGTTTCTGAAGGTTCATGATCTTTCCCTTTGTCCTCCTCAGTTTCCGTCAACTTGGAATCCAATAATTGGTTCATTACTAATGTCATAGAATTAATCCATCGAGGGCAATTCTTCTTAGAATGAGGTTGTTGATGGAAAGTGCAAAAATTATCCATTCCTACATCAGTCAAATTCATTGCTGAGGGGCTATGTGGATGAGGTTTAGGTTGACTGTTGTCTTCTCTTTTTTTGTAACAAGGCTTATATTGTTTATGAGCCTCCTTTTCTTTTTTGAAATCAATCACCCGGTTTGATAAATTCTGCATCATCTTTACCATCCCATCAAACTCCTGTGATCATTCCTCCTTAGGTTTAGTTAATAATAAGGGCTTTTTGTTTCCATAAATTATTTCATCTTACTGCGTAGGATAGTGCTCTATACTCTCCAACTCTGCCTCTACCTTCTCAGCTTCTTCATGAGTTTCTACCAATGTGGATCTCACCGATCTCTTGGAAAACATGGCTAGATCTGGACCAAGAGCTGAGGTATAGTACTCAGTCAGGGCATGCTCAGATGGTTTGTGAGCTACATTGAAGTTGTTTAGGTAAGCAACAAATATTTGAGTGAAGTTATGTACTTTTTCTTTCTTCTCCTTCTTTAGAGCAATTAACCTTTTCATTAACACTGCATGAGATTTCTGGATTCCGTATTTGCTTCTGAACACTCTCTCAAAGATATTCCAATTTGTGATCGAATTTGCGGGCAAGACAAAATACCATGAAGCTGCTTTTCCTTTCAGGGTATGAGGAAACAATCTACAAACTACATATTCATGTTCTGCTACTTGTAGCCCCTCTAAACCCAAATAAAAACTCTGCAAATGATCATCTACAAGTATTCCTTCACTTGGTTCAAACTTGGGTAACATTTTGTCAAAACTCTGAGGCATGTAATGGAGGTGTTAGATTTAAAGGAGATCTAGCTCTCCAAGCAGGTTATGGAGGTGGTTGATTGGCATTTACGTTGGCCATGATTTTGAGTGGAGTATGAGGTGGGGACTGAACAGGGGTCTGAAAAGGTGAATAGTGAGGGTAATCTGGTCCCAATTGATCCAAATTTTGGTCAACTTCTTGTAAAGATATTTCTACCAATTCTTCAAGATCTTCTACCAACAATAAGTCTTCCAATTGAGGACGGTCCTTCTTCTGATACTCTCCTCTAGGTAGGACAAAGATAATAGGTAATCCTCCAATCTTTTTCGCATATGCCCTGGTAATCCTCCTTAAATAATCAACCACTTCGTTATCAATGGGATAACGATACCCCTTTCCCTTTTCCTCAGGAGTGGGTTTGTGAGGTAAATTGGTTTTAGAACTGTCACCAGTGGAGTAATTTCAAGAAAGTGGGCTTCCTCGACTAGCCATGCACTGGTGGCCCTCTTTCTAGTGCCAAAATTGTTGAGGCCTAGAAAATCACAGGTAACAACAGTAGGGATTCTCCCCAATAAACATTCTCAATTAGCTCGTTATTGTTTGGTATGGGGAATCCGTCCGATTTATGGTCCGGCTACCGTAGGTCAAGTAACAGTTAAAATGTTTTACCGGTTGTAGCCCAGTCCACCGTTTAGGTGTATTTTTAGTTTTTTTATCTTTATGTATGATGTGCAAGTGCCTAACTAAATGCAGGTTATAGAGATAACAAGGAGGGTCACAATGTGATGCGTAGGTTCTTACCTCTTGTCTTACCTCTCTCGCTTCTAAATCACAAATAAAGAAAAACTAACTAAGACTAACTAACCTATCCCTGGGGAGCAATACTGTAATTAATGGTGAGAAATGTATCATATAACATGCATAAAGAAGAACTACAAATAGTTGTTAACATTTCTGAATACATGAATATCAATAGACATATGAACAAAGAGATACCCCATTGTTAATTAAAACATTCATTACTCAAATACAATGGTGGAAATTTCACAAAAATAAACAAGAGCACATTCACAACATGAAAGAATTCATAAGTTAGAACGATCTCACGGTTCATGGAAACAAGCTGAAACAGAAACAGTTCACATCCAACCAGCCCATATAAAACATTTGAAACTCCACAGTGCTTTCTCCAGCCGAAAAATATAACTCTTTATTATAAGATGAATTAGTTCTCCTTACAATAATATTCCACAAAGATGGTTTGAAAAAAGGTCCCTTTCCTACCTAAAACTTGCCTATATTTATACAAAAAGCAAAAACTCTTGGGCTGCCCCTTGCTGCCTTTTGGGATTCCAACCTTTCTTTTACAAAAAATTGTCTTGTAGCTTGTGCACAAAAATAAATATAATATATTACATTATTTATCAACATTTTAAAATATCCCACTAGGAGGGCCTAGCTTGTTCGTTCATTAAATTTCTCCATACATTTGCATAGCCTGCTATATTCTCAAAACCAGAAGGTTCGAGAAATATAATAGTAATTTTGTGCTGAGCAGCCTGGGTCTTTATACCCTCTATCCTAGCAGGAATCAAGTGCAATTGGTATTCTAGCAAGTGGATGCTCACAGCTACATGTGCTACTTCAGTCTTTAGTATCTTTTCATCCAACTCCTTGACCTGTTGGATGGCTTGTTCATCTTTGCTGCATCTATCCTATAAATGTTTCAAAAACATTTCATGTTCTGGTAGCGCTTCCAATCTCTTTGCAGCGGAGGTCTGACACCGATTATAGGTTAGGAGCACTCTCCTACAAAATTCAGCACAGGCACTTTGTGTTTTCTTCATTGTCTTCTTTAATTCTTCTGTTGCGTTACTGGAAAACTCAATCAGCTCGTATTCTTGCTTTGTTGTCTCCTGATCTTTGACTAATATATCTGCATGATATTCTTTGTTTGCTTCTACCCAAGCCATCTTTCCCCGCAGAGTCTCCAAAATATCCTGGGTTCTATCTAAAAAATATGAGGCTATATTTACAATTTCTTCTAATCTGATGTCTATTTGTTGGACTTTCAATCTTTCTTCCACTATCTGCAGTTGTATTTGATGAATCTTCTTTCTAAGCATAAGAGCATGCTTATTTAAAGGTTCAATATCAACCTTCTCCTCCATAGCTGATTTCAATGAAGTTGCAAGTGAACTCTTTTGTTCCTCCAAGGCTACTATTTGAGTTTCATATAGCTTAGCCTTCCCTTCCACGGTGGTCTTCTTCTCTTCTAGCTCTATCACTTTACTTTCTAATATGCTCTTTTCTTTATTTAGTTCTTCAATTGATAACTAAAGATGATTTTTCTCGGCCTCCAAACTATGATATTTCAGCTGTAGTTTTCCCAACTCTACTGAGGTAGCCAATGAATTCCTCTATATATTTTTTGCAGATACTACCAGAGCATCTTTATTTTCCTACAAGGTTTGACATTCTGCCTTTGAAACTTTGACCTCACCGATCAAGTCCTCATACTTTCTCTTCAAATTATGGCTTTCACCCCTTTCCTTATTCAAAGTTTCTTTCAGCTAGGCCACCCTTTTCTGAGACTTCTCGAGGTCAGTCATGATCCTATCCACATTGTCTTCAGTGGCTAGGGTTAAGGCTACCCGAGCCCTCGCTAATAATTGTGGATCCTTATGTGTACCATGAACAACTGTTTTGTCGGTTACCATCCTTCTTGGTTTACCCCCACTGTCCACCTTCTTTTTAGTTCTTTTTACAATTCTATTTTTCTCTTTGTCATCAAATATACTATTAAAATATGGTACCTCCTCTCCTTCCGTAGGCATGGAAGGGATCAAATCAATTCCAGAAGTTGACACTGAACCTTCTCCCACTGTGCTGCTAGAAGGAACAACAGGATCTAATGCGTTACTATTATACTGAGTCTGTCCTTGGTCCATAGGGTCTTGTCCTTCTAGTGTCTTGGTTCTTGATCCTTTAGCTGTCATCTCTGTTTGCTATTTTTCTTTTTTGATACCTTCTAATATGAAACTTTCACTTTCTGCCTACTTCTTCCAGATTTAATCTTCTTCTTTCCTTGTCTTTTCTTCTTCAACCTTCTATGTTGCTTCTTCAGCAACTCGTTTCTTTTCTTCCTCTTCTGTTCTCAGCCAATTCTCTGCTTCATGTACAAGTTTGTTAGTCTCCTCCTCTCTCTTCTTGGCTTCTTCTTCTTATTGCCTTCTCAATTTCTCTGCAGCTTTTCCTTTACCAACCACAGGTTTAATTTTTTGCTTGAATCTTTTTCTTAGGGCTGTCGTGTTCTTAACATTGTGGAAAGTCTCCTCATCTTTGTCCCAAAAATCTTTGTATTCAAACTGAACTCCAGGTTCCTTGCAATAATTAGCTACTTTGTCCTCAGAGTCATTTCTATGGAAGTTCATTTCACCGAAGTGAAAGTATTCCAATTCCTGTACAAAATCTACCGTAGTCTTCACCCTTGAAAATTTGTAACTCCCAACGAAAAGAGGCACTGCAGGATGTACTGCCTTTTTCTGGTCAAAAAGGAAATTCCCTACTCCATCAATATATAACTGTCTAACAGCTTCTTTATGGAGTACATAATCAGTAGCATATCTCGGGAGCAGAGAAGGGGCCCTTGAACCACCATACATTCTTTCATATAAGCCATCCTATGTTAAATAATAACTCCATATTCTTGCATGACCTTGAAAGCTTCTGCTAACTTGCAATTGCATTCTACCAAGAAAATCAAAGTGTATAAAGGCATGATGAAATTCTCATAGATCTCCTTATAATAGCTGTAGTATTTGTGAGCCCAAAATAACTTGTAAGCAACATATACTGGAGCCCGATCCCTATCCCAATGGCACTTTAGTGCAGGGAAAGGCTGAGTGCATAGAATGCAATCGATCAAAATAGAGCTCATGTAGAATTCAGACTTATTTTGGGATACTCCTCCCAATGCTGCGCTGATGCAGGCTGATAGGATATTTGACACTATGCTTTCCCAGTTAAAAATAGTCCCTTGTGTAGCAACATAATAAATAACAGGTATCCAACCTAGCTTAAAACTTTTCCCATCAGCTCTTCCAATTTTTTTTTCCAGCATTAAGGCGATGAACCTATATGGAGTATGAAGAGTTGATGTCTCATACTCTCTAGAAGGCCTTGTCCTGAAATTTCTACCTGGGATCATCATTTTCTTCACTGTCTCTACCAAGTCCAGCCCTAACTCCTTTAACCAACCGTCAGTTAGATAAGTCTTTGGTGATGGTAGATGATATGCCATGGCCACATAAGGAGGGTTGTGTGCGGCATAACCTTGTTTCTCGGTATTTGCTAGGATCATTCTTGTTACATCTGTCCTGGGCAGAATCGAACCTATCACTTCTGAACATGGAAACAACTCAGGCCTGGTAGCCACTTTCATTAGGGCTGACCTCTCAATATTTGCATATATGTCCATGTCTTCAAAACCAGCATTAGGGGCACTTTGGATTGAAATCATTCTATACACTTCTCCGCACTTGTATTCTGTTTCAACCCCAGTAGTAGCTTTAGTGTCTTCATAAATGAATTCTACCTTGGTTATCACTTCTACTTCAGGTTCTTCTTCAGCCACTTGGGATTTCTTCTTCTATTTCCTTGGCATATTGTAGTGCTAGAAATCAACCTGTAACAGTCATGCAACATGGTTTCAGTCTAACTATCTCTAGCAACTGGGATAGTGATAAACAAGAAAACATACAAATATTACCATCTCTTCAATATGCATGCTGGAAATTTAAAGTCAATACCAAAGCCTTCTGAATGAGATATTTTAAACAACTTTCAAAATATTTATGCTTCCCAAACCTGCCCCAAAAATCAGCTCGCTCAAACCCTAAACTCTTCCAACTTCATAAAACCTATATGGGCACCACGATTGAGGCAAAACTCACCCCTTCGTTTGCTTCCACAACACTCTAACCCTAATCAACTACGCATCCCTCCTGAATCCCACGAGAAACTACTGCTATAGGAGGCACGGTTTTCCAACCTTAGGCTAAAAATGTAATAACCAAGAATAGGGTGGTGTAGACTGCGAAACTCCTATCTGCACCATGCCCTAAACCCTCGCAAAACTACCGCAGGTGCACTCATGGCTGACAAACTAAAACTTCCCCGACCAAAATGAAACGCTCACAACCAACAGGCTAAGCCCTCAATAAAAGGATAAAACATCACCACAAGAAAGACACAAATGC
Organism: Pseudotsuga menziesii; assembly: GCA_001517045.1. Taxonomy (NCBI): domain Eukaryota; kingdom Viridiplantae; phylum Streptophyta; class Pinopsida; order Pinales; family Pinaceae; genus Pseudotsuga; species Pseudotsuga menziesii. The sequence continues at coordinate 490,386 of LPNX010515623.1, forward strand.
AAAGAAACCTAACCCTACTGCCTAGCGGGTAAACATTAACAAAACAAAAAAACCAAACCCATGAATAGATCCTACCTGGCAACGATGACACAGGAAACCTAGACAGGAACACCTTCCGCGGGGGCAGAGGAGGACGAATGGAAACTTGACAGCTATGTATTCAACAGGACGAATGGCTTCTATGATGATAATGACAAGTAATAACCCAAAACGACGTTATATAGACCTTGACCAGGCGGAGAACTAGCGGCAGAAAAATCTTTTTAACCGTGCATCAGACACATAGTCCTGAGGATGTCCGCAATATCGAATGAGAACGGAACTACGAACTCGGCATCGCATAAAAAAACAAATATCAGAAATCAGAGGCACTAGTCTCTTCGGGATCGGCGAAGAAAACAAGGATCTTTTGGATCGGCTCAAGACTAACCCTCTGCAACATCGGATGGGAAACATACTAGAAACTCTGTTTTGATTCGGAAAACCAACCCAACCGTGAGATTTCCCATTTAAACAGTTATGAGAAAAGGATAGCTGAGGGGACATTCGATCCATTGGATCCCCTTTGTACTAAGAGACTGGAACCTCGACGGACTGTCTTCGAGAGGATAGACCAACTTAATCCTGAGGCAGTGACTTTAGATATCGGAAGGCATTTGATAAAACCAATAAGAAAGCTAGTGAACTATTCCACTGCAACATCGGAAGACTAGTCAACTAAGTATCCGATATCGGAAAGCTAGTTGACTGAGCATCCAATACAGACATGCAAAAAGACTAAGTTTTTTTAGAAAAAATATGAGCCCAGGGAAAACCTTGTCAAAAATAAAACATTCCTAAGCCGGTTCGAAGCTAAAAAATAAAAAATGGGGGACCCTAAAAATAAATTTTTTTGAGGAAAAGTTGCAACTGCAACATGTACTTGACCCATAGAACTTTCTCGTGAACTCCATCGTGGAAATACATGAAATGGTACTTCCAATACAACGTCTCCTATACCCTATTGGGGAATCATATGATGCTATATCAAGGCGTCCTATAATACTATATTGGGGCATTATCTAATACTCTATCAAGCCTTCCATTGATGCTTATGTCATGGACCTTTGATGCCACACTTTTGATACAATGTCATAGTTGGTCCATAAGACCCTTCTTTCGATTACCTTCGGACTTCCCTTCAATGCACTTTAGAATTGTACTCCGATGCACTTTTAGAGATTTTTCAGATGCTATTTCGAAAAACCCTCCTGGTGATGGATCTCGATGAGGATATTCCCATCAAATGGTTGTGATCATGTCCAATCTCTCATTGTATGGATGTGATTCCTTCACACATTAAACCAGCATACAAAATCCTGCATCCCTAATATAGTCGATATAATTTTAGGAGCTTAGAGGCTAGACTACTTATACATTCATCCGTTGTGGCTGGTCCACATCATACCCCTCATCCACATGGCATAGGTGGGTGCATCTCAAATTTTCCAAAAACTTTAAATTTTCATAAATAAACAAAGTTTTGATTTTCTCCGTTGTAGAAATATCTTTGTTGCATAACAAAAGTGGAATTCCTCTTTGATAGCTCTGACTTTTGAAAATTTCCCCAAATTTGCTCATCTAATCTACCATTTTTGTTGGTAGACCACTAATTTAACTCGTGGATCTGCTAAAGTATCATATATTTTCTACAATTGTGATTTGCATAAAAGTGTTTATTATCGCTTCTTTTTCAACTCTGGTTTTTTTCCTATGGTTGTGGATTCTGGACTATACGGCCTTGGTGTTGTAGCCACTAGCTGTGATACCACTCTATCATGTCACCATTCATCATTTTAACCAATGGAGGGGAGATTTATGAATTTCAGTTTTCTAAATTTTGTCCCATAAGCATAATACGAAATTCATAAATAATAAATTTTGTGTGTAGGTGCATAAACAAAAATACATCACAAATAAAATATATCCATACACACATCATGCATATACAACATCATCATAGGCATAAAATAAAATCATTACACATTCAAATACAAATAGAATACTTATCTTTAAAAAAATAAGATCCAATCAACTGGTTGTGTAATAGAGAATTTCCACCCAACCATAGGCACTATGTCTATAATATACCCTTTCTGCTGAGAGGCCACCCCCAAGATGGGATATGAGGCCACAAGGGAAAAGGGAACACCTACAAGATTCTATCTCTCATCCCACAACCCATTCAACTCTCAATCCTTAGCCAAATGCTCATCCAAAGCTCTGTAGGAAACTCACTTAGCCATCACAACCATGACACTCCTTCCAACTTCCCCACACAACACAAGGAAGGGATTCACCTTCATTGATCCATAGTTCCCTTAGGAAATCCAACCCTTACAGTGCTTACCAATGTATTATGTAAGAGTCCAATATGCTATATGTTGTTAGATAACCTCTTCTAGCATTAATTTATGGCTTCCCAAGCATGTAGAATTAGTAAAACTCAATGGGAATGGGTTCCTAGCTTTCCCAACCTCTATGCTTACCTACAACCATATGTTTTTCCATTAAATATTCATTTTTGTTCCCAAGTTCAAAATTTTCATTATGCACAACCTAATAATTGGTAACGGAAATGATAGGAACAATGAAATGAAGAATTATGTGTCTTGTCCAAGCTGCTTTGGAAACCTGTAGAATGAAAAATGGATGGTAGACTCCAAAAGATGACATAGTGGTGGAAAATACAACTGACATAACTTTTGAACATAAAAGAGATGACTCTTACAATAGTAATAGAAGTATTTTTGTCTCATGCTTTCATAAATACATGAGAAGGATTTCCTTACCAACCTCAGTGTAGGCTTTCAATGATTGAATTTAACTTCCAAAAGGAAGTAATTGGCTCATTTAAAGTAACTGGCAACAATTGGGTGAGTTCTAAGGTTGACACTTGGAATAAGAGGATTTAATCTCCCATAGGCCCCATTTCCTCTTCCTCTCTAATGGAAATACAACTCCTCTAGTGCTCTTTACATAGTCATCTTGGACCATAAATATTATTTTCTACAACAATATTTCCCTATATTTTACGTCATCATGACAGGACAATCACGTGGTCCACATAGAGATATTTATATCATGCATTCGTAGACATTCACTAGTCATGCCTTGTCCTTGAGATCCACACTAGGAATCCTTATTAACACATTTACATCATTTTACATGATCTAATTCAATAAATTACAAGGGTCAAACTGGCGGTATTACAAATTATGTGGATCGAAAGGTAATAAACATGAGGTTTTTGTTGACTTCTTACTAAGAATTCTTCTCAACAATAATTGCTAATCCGTTTCAAACTTTGGATTTCAAATTTGTTGAATGTTGTGCAAGGATAGATAGTGAGGAAACAAGACACCCTAAAAAGATAAAAAAAATAAGAAGAATGTAAATAATGATGAAGTGTCATTAGATCAATTGGAATGGTGTTGGAAGTTAATGAGAAGGGAAACTGTTTTGAAATTTTTTGAGGGATATAGTGGAAGGAACATATAGACATACTTCTCATTTACAATAAAAAAATGAATCAAAAGACTCTAAGAATCAAGTTATAAGTAAACTACATGACTTACACCAGTGATACTTGCAATCGAAAAAACATACAATAAAAAAAAGGAATCGCTTACAAAGAATTATTGCTAAAAATCTTTTTCTGTAATATGTATATACTAGTCCAAAAATTTACTTTGTTAATATTTTTGCTATGGTTATTTTTATATAAATATCTTTCAATGTTTTCATTATGCTTTTCATTTCTCTGGAATATTGCTAAAATTCCAAAGGAAGAACCACATGATATCTTAAATATGTTGGTAGGGATGTCAAAAAGGGTGTACCATGATATGGCCGAAGAAATGAACATAACCACATCACAAGGGGGAGGCATCCTAATAAAAACGTGCATCAATGTATGTAATAATTTCTTTATTTTTAATGTGAAGAGAGTTTAATTATCACATGAAATACTAATTTACAATTGTTTTGTTGTAGCAGAAAAGAAAAGAAAATGGCACCCATTCAGTGCATAAGGCAAGATGACAAGGCAAAAAAAGGTTGATTGCAAAGTTTGTGAGTACTTGTGGTTTGCTTCATATTTCATATTTGGTGTGATGTTTATATTTTAATTAATTTAAATTCATACATGAATGTTTTCTAGTTGGTGCTAACATACAGTGAAGGGCCATTCGATCATTTGATTCACATTGGATTAAGGGTGGTGAGTATATGTTGGGGGTTTAAGGGTTAATTGAACAATTTGTAAGAATTTATGTTGTTTTACATCCCTTAGTTTATAATTAATGGAATTGAACAATAAGAAAACATTAATTATGTCTATGCTTTGTCATGTCATATGAAACATACAAGAGACAAAGTATGAAGTTGAGGCAACATAGGATTTATTGACACATGACATGAGGAATGGGTTTGAATATGTGTGAAGTTTATGAGTCACTTGTTGAACTAGTACACTATTTCATTTACACAGTTGTGTATATTATATTATTTATAAATGTAGATATGCTCATTAGAATTTATTTTTATGCTTGTAGATGGAACATGAAAATATGGAACGAAATGAAGCCAATCAACAAAACATTTCAAATAACTCAAAAGCAATATCCCTTGAAGGTGGCGAAGAGATTAGGTAGGGTAGCAAGTCGAGCAACTATATCAGTTCGAGCGATGAATGGTGATCAATACATTTGAATGTTGTTATTGCAAGTTGTATATTTTGGAATTTTTATTTGTGAAAAACAAGCATTATGTTTACTGTGGACATATCATCCCAATTGGATGGGGATTAGTCATTAATAACTGAAACAATGTCAAAATGACAATTTGATTACCAAGGACCTTTATGTTGTTCCATATTTTGCATTCTTATTCGTATATAATGAAATGAGTTTTTTCTTCTATTCCATTCTCTAATGTCGCAAAATGTTATATTATTGATTAAATATATGAATGATTTACATTTTTATTATGAACATGAATGTAATCAACACACTTATCGAAATACAATAATTAAAATATAAAAATTAATATATTTAAAAAATATTTGATTGTTTGATAATTAATTTAAATGCTAAATATATGAATGATTTACACGATTATAATGAACATATGTATAATAGGCTCAGATATCCAAACACAAAATATAAAATATAAAAATAAATAGTATTGTAAATCATCTTTAATTCTCAAGTGATTAATTGAAATTTATAAAAATAAAAGAGAAGAAACTATATTTGCATATCCACAACATGGAAAAATTCACCACTGAACCATACATAATATGATTATTTCAACTAACTAGTGTGTTTTATTCATTTCCATCAATCGATGCCTACTCAAATTTTAGGCATCGATATTCTTTTACATAATAAATGCATTGCTTCTCTATAAATACTATAAGCATCGATGCACTTTTTAAAACATAAGCACCAATGTATTTTTTCAAACTATACGCATCAATGCTTATTTGGGATAATATAAGCACCAGTTATCTTTTAATACAAAATGCCTAGCAATGCATATATAATACAACATTAGCATTAATGTGTTGAAATATAAAAATGCATCAGTGCTTTTATAAATTATATGAGGCATTGTTGCGGATGTGAATATTATACACACTAATGCGTATTATTTATACAAGATTCATTGGTGCACACTATAAAATTATAGATCACCAGGGAAAAAAACCTTTGGTAAAACCTCCAACAGTCTAATTTTTTTTAGTTATAATGAATATCCATTATAACCTTCACCGCCAAAAACGAAGGTTGTAGCAGTTTTTTTTTGCACAATTTTTGTCAATCTTATAACACTAAAAAAATTCTGCTATAACCTCCACTATAAGGTGTTTTCCTTGCAGTGTTCCAATCATTTGTTGAGAATTAAGAGGCCTAGCACTAGTAAGGAGGAAAACAAGTTGTCGAACTAATTATTATAGATTTCACTTTTGCTATAGTTATTACCGTTTTCACCATTCTAAGTGAGTAGGCTACTAGAGTTGTCAACTAAGTTACTTTGATTCCATTTTATCCTAGTGTACAATTCAATAGGTATATACTATAAGGGAACTTGCATGTTTTACCTAAGCCCATGTGATCCCAGAGTCAAGGGCGACATTTAGAAGGAATTCTTACAACCAGGTGGTGAATGCTCCATTCATGACTATTTTCCATGTTCATATTATGATAAAATCATTCTCTATATTGATTTTATGTGATTCTCTATAGTGATTGTATGTCATGTGATTTAAGGTTTTAATTCCAATTTCAAAAGTCGTTATGCACATGGCCTTGAGCTTTGCACACATTTTATCTTTCTTTATATGAGTAATTTGGGAAAGTAACATGGAAGTGTGGTGAATTTCTTGAGAACACAAATAATTGGGAAAAACTAAGATGGATATTATGATCCATTCTTATGGGAGCAAAGCTAAGCATGCCATAGAGTGGTGTCAAAGAAAGCACTTGATTATAGAGAAGCCAAAAGAATGATGTGAGGTTGAAAATTTATGAGAAATGAGGTACCTCGTTGTTTGAAATTGAGGTTGAATACATGACAATGGTATGAGAGGCATATATGTGCCATATGTAGCTATAAGTCTATTGTGAGGAAAACTCCTTTGGAATCTATTGAGGGTAATGAGTACCACTTTCAAAGAAATTAAGAATTGTAGAAATAGAGAGAAATCGCAATCTAAATATGAAGGATTTCAACTTGCAAAAGATGAACTTATCACAAATAAACACCAATTATATGCGCCCAACTCTACCAATATGAGGAATCTTATTGCAAATGATACTCTATGCAAGTTCACCTATTGCATGACATCAAGTTTATCGAAAAAATAAAAGTAGCTATCATAACACAATATTGTTTGCCTAGTATGAATATAGATAGATATAGAATAATCATATTACCAAATTCTTGGAATGCAAGAAGCCTAGAGCATATGTAATATCCCTGACCAGAAATCAGATCAGAATATTATCTCTTCTGCAAATATGATGAAAATTCTAAATGAAAATTGCACTTTAATCAGTCAACTCTTGAAACTAGGAAAATAAGGGAGAGTGGCTGATACTTTTGCAAACAGGGAAGAGGGAGGAATGGAGAAACCAAGGAAAATTTAGGATATAGAATTAATATTCCCTAACACATTTAAATCAGGGAACATTTAGGTTTCAGAATCATCTCCGTTGAAACCTACTCCCACGCTTCTGGGTCACCCAACCGTGCAACTAGGGAGAATATTTCACATCCAATCAACCAGGGTATGGTGCAAGGTTTAGAGGTGTTGGAAAACTGGTAATAAGCCTTAAATTAACTTTCAGACAGTCAAGAACAGTTCTGCAAATATTTGGGGCTATTGGGAAGTATTTGGGAAAAACAGGTAGTTTTGGCCTGAGGAGACCCTACGTAAAGAAGGTTGTCCAAATAAGGTACCACCCCAGAAAAATCTCAATATTAGGGTTGGGATATGTAGAGGGGTCAATTAAATACCTACAACAACTTCCGAAATGTCATTTGGGTGCACCGATATTCCAGAATGTGAAAAATTGTAAGACTAGTAAAATTTACCTAGTCAACTAGCAAGGGTGTGCTAAATTTAATGAATTTCATACCAGAATAACTCAGTACTACTAATGAAGAATAAAATATACTAATATATTGTCATTTTACATATAATGTCATTTAAAAATTCATCTCATGGCTATTACTTCATTCTTATTACAAAATATGATTAAAAAAACCCATCTAGTGGGCAAATAAAGGTTCACTCATGAAAAATTAACACGAGGGATCAATGGATAGAAGTATTATTGTATTACATAAATCATAATAAAATTATTTGGGTTGAGCATGTCATGAATTGGTTTGGAGGGTTGAACTCTTCAAGAATGGGATAATGGGTTGATTTGTTCATGCCGAATGATTCAGGTGGGAATAATTCAACTACTACTGATGCACTTGTCAAACCACATGTCTTGACCATAAATACCTCAACTACAAGATTGGGAGTATCATGCTTCTCCTTTGGCATCAACAAAAAAAATCATTTCACCCAATTTTCATCCCCACATGATGTGCCTAAAATAGAATTGTGGGGTGAAGAATTGTGAACCAAATCCTTGAAATGCTCATCCATCAAGCTAATGGATGCAAAAATTCCCCCATTGGATGGCTCAATGACAGTGTGATCATGTGCCTTCTCCAAAACTATACAACATTTTCCTAGAGGTAACTCATAATTGTTAGACACTGAGAGGGGGGGTGAATCAGTGTAAAGCAATATTAGAACTTTTCTTAACTTGTCACAATTAACTACCAATTCATCACTGCATAATCATTTCATAAACATATTTCACTTCATCATTCACATATCATAAGAATTTTAAATCATCAAGAACCATAACACTAAAGAACACAACACCATATAATTTTGTAATCTTTTTGTATTAGTTTTGGTCCGGCTACAACCGTTAGGTAAAATTAACACCTACTTATACAAAGAGCACCTACTCTGCATCCAGGACCCTGCCTAGTTTTCTTAGACCTTGCTAAGAAGGGTTTGAGGTATCCTAACCTCAAAAGCAAGACAAGCATGCTTTTACAATTTAAGCTTACTGTCTCAACACATTTTCATCACTGTCACATCACACCAGCACTTATCTCTAGCATCTCTTCAATCAACATCTTGTCTCTATCCTCTTCATTTTGTCCAAAAGGATTCTGTCAAGAATAATATCAGCAATTCAGCATATCACTGTCAAGTGCGTTGTCCCTGTCATAATCATTCTGCTTCTACCATCATATCAACCACTGCCATATCATTGTCAAGTTGTTACTGCCACATCAATCACTATTATGTCATGGATGCACTGTCAATATCTTCAACCAGTCACTTTCATATTGCTGTAGGTGTCAAACTGTCATTATCACAACTTGATCAAGTTATCAAGAAGGCTCCCCAAGCACCACTACTACTCATGTCTTCAAGAGTCTGCTCATGCCTTCAAAGGTCTACACCTATCAAGTCTTGTTCATGTCTTCAAAGTATCTTTTCAGCTAGTCATCAATCACCAAGGCCTGCTCATCTCTGTTGTTCACTGTCAAGACATCATACAGCTTTGATAGGGTGCATCATCTTCAACATATCATCTTCATAGTCAACAACATCATGTCATCAAACTTCAACTGTGGATGTTATAGCAGGCTATACATAGACTGTAAAGAGATCATCATCAATAGGTAGAAATCAAACATAGAAGTCCACTATCATATCAAGGTATCATCATAGTGAATTAAGACATCATCATAGTGTAAAAGACATTATCATCAACATCATATCATAAATGTGTATAGACTGTGTGTGTCTATGGAAGAGCATCATCACTTCTGTATGTACTGTGCATGTACCACTGAGTCTACACTTCTGAACACATCATCATCTTTATTAATTTATGTGTAGCTAGGGCATCATCAACATATCATTATCATGCATACATCTCTATTGCATTCTTCACTACTGTGCATCTTACTCGTCAATTTGGTGACTGTTTAATGAAGATGTAGGCTGCTGGCTTGTCCTTTGCTGGTGTAAACCCCAACCGACTTTATTTTCTGCCTCAGTACACTACTGTTGGTCACTTCAGGCACCATCAACTTTATCACTGTTTCATCCTCATACACAACAGGTTCATCATCATAGGATATATCATATCATACTTCAATATTAAAGTGTATAGATCACAAGACTGTTTAGTATGCCTTACTGTGCATGTATATCACTGAGATATCATCATAGTTTAAGGCATGCAATGTCATCATCACCATGGTTTTGCATCACTATGTACATACACTGTATAAATCACAAACTATACATTGTACATCACTGTTCACTCATTATTGTACATGCCCCATGTACATTCACACACTTGTATATCACAGTAAATGTACCACTGTATACTGTTGTTCACATATTTGACTGTATATACCATCATCACATGTATGGAGAATCATCATAAGGTATATCAAACATCAAGTCTGCTCAGGTCAACAAAATTCAGTCTCTGTTCATGTATTGTTCATAAGGATTTACCAATGCAAAAGCTGCTCATGAATCATATCAACCAATTGTTCTAAGATGTGTCATACATCATACTTTAACAGAGATACACTTAACATTTCTTCTGGCTACTTGGTATGCTTCCTGTGATCGCTTCAATCTCAATCACAAATGCAACTCAATCCATTACTGCTGTCATCATGCTATGTCAAGTCATACTGTAGGTGACTTCCAATCTTAGCTCTGTCTCTTTCTAGGGCTCAGAGATCTTTCTGTTCTGTACTCTTCTCCTTCATAAAATTCTTGACTGTGCATATTTCATGCCTTGTCATAGAAGATCCCAACTTTTGACTGTAAAAGGAACAACAATAAAACTGTGGATGATCTCCAACTTTAAGTTAGGACTGTATATTGTAAGTGCTGTAGATGACTTTAAAATTCTGAACTTGACCTTACATGCAGACTGTTCCAAGAGTTTGTCTCTATGTAAAAACTCTCAAGCTGTGAGAGAAGGTCTGCTACTAAGTTTCGATTTCATATCCAAAAGAACAATGGTGCTAACTAATGAACAAAAGAAATGAGTCTTCTTCTCAACCCAGTGAAAAACTTTAGTCACTATGGAGAACAAGAGGACTGTTCTAAAATTATAGCACTGCAGAAAAGATTGGACTGTATATTGGTTTAACCCAAAGAGGAAGACTATGGAGAAATCGGGCTGCTGCAAACTCTTCCAGCAGTCAACAACAACAAAAAAAACAAAAAAAAAGGGTCTGAAACTTCTTCTCAGTTGTTGTAACCCTAGCGTTAAACCTCAGTCAAACAATGGAACACTTCAGCAATTCAGATCTGCTCCTTCTTTTTGCTGCTGTAACCCTTACTCATTGTTGCTGCTACAAATTCGGGTCTGCTCCTAGACCATCGAATTTTACAGAAAAAAATATTTCAGACTGCTGCTCATGTATTCAAACTGTTGCTGCCACATCCGACCCTGCTGCTGCCATCGAGTTTCCCTCAGTCCATACTCAGTCAACTGCTGCTTCGTTGGATGTAAAAAAATAAGACCAAAAAAAATATTTGCTGCTGCCTTTTATCTGCAATTCGGGTCTGCAATTGACCTCTGCTGCTACCCAAAGTTTCCACAGTCAGTCAGCCTCAGTAGGCTGTCCAAAATTCCTCTCTATCTGCACCTGCGAATTTCCTCAGTATGGCTACCTCAGAGCTCACCCGAATTTCACACCAAAAATGAGGTCATTTGCCTCTTATTTATACTGATTTTTTCACTATATTTTGGGGCCGACCTGTCATAAAAGTAATAATTTTATTTTTTATTTTTCTTTTAGACTAATTTATGGAGCCGACTTGTCATGTGACATTTTTTTTTATTTGACTTTGAATTTTGAATTGAAATTTGTCATTTGAATTTTATTTTGAATATTTAATTTGAATTTGTTTTTTTTTTTTAAATCATTTTTATTTTTAATTTCCCTTACACTAGGGTCAACCCTTACCATTAGGGTGTCATATAACCTATTAGGACTTGCATGTAAAATTTCATAGGTTGTCCAAGTACCCACTCACCATCATATGTGTGGGTGCCTTCATCTTCCTTATGCCCTAGGGCCATCCTCAAGGGTTCCAAGATCCCAAGTGCCCACATCATCTTCATTTCTTTAAACCATCTAGTGTGTGGGTTAATAAGGCTTCTACAAGGCCTTGTTTATCAAGCAAAGGGCATCCACAATATGTCAAAGATCATACAAGGTCATCAATGACCACAACATCTTCATTAAGAGTGTTAGGACCATTAAGCCATCAGATGTGGGTGAAACAACTTCAAGGGACTTGTTTAGAGCTTCTTCATCAATCAATGGGCTTCAACCACATAAGGAGACCACCAGTGGTCGCTAGGCCTTCTTCTAGGGTACCATGACACCATTAGAGCATGAATGACCATAGAATGGGTCATTAATGCTTCTTCCACCCATCTAGGGCTTCTCCAACGTCCATCAAGGCTTCAGGACCATCTCCAGGGTCTTCAGCATCATCAGTAGGGTCTTCAACATCTTCAATGTCTTCAGCAAGATGGTGGCTTCAAGATCCAAGCTTGTGGGTACAGGGACCTTGTCAACTGGGTACAAGGTGCTTCAAGGCACAAACCCACATTGTAAGGGATCA
>LPNX010515623.1:504122-553074 GCA_001517045.1 Pseudotsuga menziesii
TACCCCAAAAACAAGAAATACCTGAAACAATGTGATGATGATGTCATCATCACGTTTTTTCAGGTATTTCTTGTTTTTGGGGCAGCGGGGTCCATCAAAAGTATGCAGTGTGGGTACTCGTTGGATGCAGAATCAAATTCCGCATCCAACGAGCTCTCCCGATCGAAATTTGAGTAAAAACACAATGAGATATGTCAAAAATACGAACACAAAAAGTAGTTTTTTTCTTTCTTCCTCCAAAATTAATCAATATTATTTTATTATTTTAACTATTATTTTATTATTTTAACTATCATTTTATTATTTTCCTTAGGAGGCCCATTTTAGACCCCAAAATTCCTCTAATGATTAGTGTGGTAAAAAAGGGGCTATTCCAAGACCCAACATCCCCCCCCCCCCGCCCCCAACTATCCCATTGCATGTCCTCATGCAAAAAATTCCACTATTCTGAGTCTAAATCTAGACCTCGATCATGGAGAGAAGAAAAATTGAAGGAAATTTCAGGTAGTTCACCCCCATCCAGATATCCATTATAGGTAACCCATTATCTCCAGCACTGCCTCTCCTCTGCCTTAGTCAGTGTATAATCATCCCTGTATGGATTTGTTGGCCACCATATAAGTGGAAACTTTAATTTGAGTCCCAACCAGTGAGTTCCACACTTCTTCATTCAATTGACATATCCTTTCACCCTAGGGAGAGCCTGTTTAAAATTTCTGAAACAATAAGGGTTCCTTTTCTTCTAAACTGAAGAAGAAGCTTGCCATCTGTGCTTGCTGCCTTACAAGGAAATATGTTGTTGTTTGGAGATCTGATTAACACAGGTGGAAATAACCTTTCTTGTAGCTCCCTCAACTGTCGAGTCTTCATAGGAGATCCGAGTCTCCTTCCATGGAATGCGAGGAGAACTCGAGGAGATTGAGATTCACTCCTAATCCATAGATTGGAGCTGACCTCATTCTGAGAGATTGTATGAAAAAAATATTCTCACTGTACATGATTATTGACAAAAGAGGCAAAGGCTCTCAACTAAACATCTCCCAAATGAGGAACAAGGTTAGAGCGAGAGTCCATGGGACAAGCCATCTCAGGCAAATAAATTTCACACAACAGACTCTGTTCAGTGAAACTCCTCTCCAAAAAAGTCTCCAAGAACTAGACAAAGGGTGTCAACTGATAAGGTATTCCCTCCTTTAGGGATTTTAATTTAAAAAGGGTCATTCATTCATATAAGAACACCGGACATGAGGTATATGGATCTCTAAAGCTCATCAATTCCTGAGAGAGAGCGTACATTTGATCTTTTTCTTCCTGCATGGATTTGAATTTCTTCAATTATTTTTGCACCTCCTCCCACCTAAACCTTTGAAAAATTAACTCCTCTGCCCATCTCTCCCTTAATTATTTGATAGTCCTTCTATGTTCAAAAAGGGGAACCGTCCCTTCCTGACATCGGTCAGCATTATCTTTCCACTTCTTCACTTCTAGCTTCAACAGTGAGATCTCTTTTATAAGATCTTGAATAATTTCGCTTCCTGTATCTTTCTCATCATAAGAATCCGAATTAACAATTTCTTGAGAAATTTGTATCCCTACCATGTCACAAGATGTCTCAACCTTTTCACTTTGAATTGGCAATGTAACAACTTCCTCTTCCATTAGTTTTACAACGATCTCTGTTTGTATGGCTGCTTCAACAAATAATTTTGGGAATGTTGGTTCTTGTGTGACAACATCCTCTTCCATCAATGTCGCAATAGTCTCTGTCTATGTGGCTGCCTCAGCAAACAATTTTGGGAATGTTGGTTCTTGTGTGAGAGCATCCCTATTCTGAATCCCATCCCTAGCAACTTCAGTCTGTGTTGCACTCTCAACAGATAATTTTGGGGATATTGGTTCTTGTGTAACAGTATCCTCCTTTTGTAATTCAACCATGGAAAATTCAGTTTGAGTTGCATCTTTAGCAAACATGCTTAAGGATGTTGGTTCTTGTGTAACAACATCTTTTTCTTGTGTCTCAATCTCAATATATTTTATCTGAGTTGCAGTTTCAACAAGCAACTCTAAGGGCATTGGTTCTTGTGTAACAACCTTTGGTTTTTCAATTTCTTTCGACTGCTGAGATTGCTCTTGAGTTACTTCAATGTCTCCTGAAAAATGAGACTGGTCTAAGAGTACTTTAGTATCCCCTGATGGTTGGGATTTCATTTGTTCATCTTCTCCTAATTCCGGGTCAGGGATCATGTCAAATTATGGCTCATTCTCATCATTTGGCTCCACTGTAGATACTTATTTTCTTTCTTCTTTTTCCTGTGTAGGTTCTTGTGCAACAAATTCCCGCAATGTGATTTTGTATCTTTCCTGGTTGAATATCTCTCCACACTTTGGACATACCACTTTTTCCTGTCCTTCACCTCCTTCAATAGAAGGTGAACCCTCCAAATGATCTGCAACCTCCACCAATGTATACAACATTTTCTCTACTTGCTTCCTGCATGCTTCTTTCCAATTCTCCAATTCACTTCAAAACATTTTTACTCCTCTTTCAGTAGGCCATTTTCATACAGAAGACTCTCAATTTGAGGTTCTTCTGCAGCAGGTTCTTGTGGAGCAGTGGTTTATTGGGGTGTAAGAATGGGAAATTCAATATTTTCTTCAATGTTTTCCCACTTTACCTATGTCGCTTCTGCTGCTATTACAGACCTGGTTCTCCTTCTTTTAACCTGCCCAGATGACTGACCTTCTTCTTTTGATCTCCTCCTTATTCGGTGTGGCACAGGGGTTTCCAATTCTAAGACTGGTATAAAAGGGTTATTCCCCAATCCATCATCTTCCCTTGTTTCTGTCGCTGCAATTTATTCTTCAATTAAAGTAATTTATTCTTCAATTAAATTCCCCCCCAACTCACGGGAAGATTCAATTTTAAAGATATCCACATCCTCTTATGCCATTGTAGCTTCCACAACGACAACTTCCACTATCGCAACATCTAATGCTGCTCCAGTCTCAGCCTCTGCTACTGAAGCTTCCATAATAACTATTCCCTCTATAGGGTTTGTTGTTGTTGCAACCTCCTCCAATCCTTCCTCTTGATCATTCCTATTCTGGTTTGACACTATCTCATCCTCCCCCCAACTGAATTGGAGGGACTTCAGTCCTCCTCTTCTACTTCGACACCCCCAAATTGTGCAAGTTCCCTGACCTCTTCTTCTACTTCAATACCTCCTAACTGTGCAGGTTCCGTGACCTCCTCTTCTACTTCAATACCCCCCAACTGTGCAGGTTCCCGAATTATCCCAGGCTCAACAAGAAATTGTGCCCAGGTTCGGTTCTACTGTGATAATTCCCTTAAAATGAGTAATTTAATTAGGCCATGGTTGGTAAGAGAAGCAACTGGATGTCGGGTTGTTCTCACATACCCTTCCATGTAATGTAGGGTTTTCAACAAGTAAAATGGCATATTGAGTAGATTACCGTGGCGTAGATGAGACAGTAATGGAAATTCAGAGAAGTAGACAATTTGGTACCTACCTTCATAGGTAATATATTTCTTTAGGAATATTGCCACTTGATTCCAAGGATGGGGTAATGATTCTAGCGTTATCCCATGGTCTCTTCACTGAACATGTTCACCAACTGCAAGAAAATCCCGTACGGTAGTCACATTTTGGGTTTTTCATGCAAACCAATTCCTTCCTACTTGAGGAAAACTAGTAACCTCCATCACATTTTCTTCTATAACGTCTATGCACACACCCATGACCTTTGAATGAGTGTCAGTCAGATTAAGGATGAACTGTAGAGATGTTTCTGTGTGAAAACCATTTAATTGCTGAAAATACCCAGTCCATCTGGCCTCTTCAAAAATGGCAAAAACCTCTACGTTCCTACGCAGGGCCTCTGTGTTCACGGGTTCATGTCGAGCTGGTTTACCCATATCACCTTCCTTCATAGTTCTAATAGTGATTTGGAAAATTACATATCCAGAAGTGGAATTTGCAGCACAAGAACATTCAACAAACAACCAAGGTTGGGATTGGGTATTTTAGGAAAGTTAATACAGTTATGAAAAGGGAATAATTGGAAAGATTTGGTACAAAATGGGAAAAAAAGGTGACGGTCTTGTAATGGCCCAAGTACAAATCCGGACATATTCATTGACAATTAAATGGGTACGGGTTTGCTGATGGGTACAAAAGACAAAGCATGATTAATTCTGTCATATCCAATTTATGCCTAATCATATAAATGGTTAGAATATGTACCTTCGTAATATAAAATGAATATTAACCTTCCATAATGGTTCGACGTGTTAGCGCGGCCATCAATTGAAAACATAATTGTACATGTGTTATTACCCCAGTATGTGTTATTACCCCAGTACTTTGAATGGAAAGTACATCCATGTTGGCTAGCACCCGTGGAAAATCAATAGCTGTCTTTTCATTCTTGGTGGAACTTTGGTTGGAGCCCAACAGAATCATTGACGGTGAGATTTATGGACAAATATTAAGGAGCAGCAGCAATTTTATGGATAAATCTGGAGAAGTCGCAGCTGCGAAAATAGGAAAGGTAGGCCAAATATAGCAGAGTCGCAGCTGGTTTATGGACAAATTGGGAGGAGTTGCAGCTACGAAAAATAGGGAAAGTAAGCCAAATATAGTAGAGTCGCAGCTGGTTTATGGAAAAATCAGGAGGAGTTGTAGCTGTGAAAATAGGGAAAATAAGCCAAATATAGTAGAGTCACAGCTTGTTTATGGACAAATTGGGAGGATTCGCAGTTTTAAAATAGGGAGGAGTCGCAGTTTTAAATTAGGACAAATCTGGCGGAGTCACAATTGCGAAAATAGGAAAAATAGGTAATATTTTGCGGAGTCACGGCAGGAAAGTAGGACAAGTATGGCCAAGTCACAGATGCGAAAATAGGAAAAATAGGCAAATTTAGTGGAATCATAGCTGGAAAATAGGGTAAATATAGCAGGATCATAGCTGCAAAAAATGGAAAAATGGACAAACTTAGCGGAGTCACAGCTGGAAAATAGGGTAAATTTAGCAAGGTCATAGCTGCGAAAAATGGAAATATAGGCAAATTTACCGGGGTCACAGCTGGAAAATAGGGTAAATATGGTAGAGTCGCAACTGTGAAAAATGGAAAATAGGAAAATATTCAGCTGATTAGTTGATGTTGTTGAACTATTCATCTTCTTTAAGGAGTTATTCATAATAGGAAAATAAGCTAAGGCGCCTGTAATCATTTGGCCCAATCGTGACTGCTGCTGCTCAAGTAGATTCCTGTACACATTGTTCAAAAGAAAACCGATCAAAGCATAAAAGAAAATAAAATAAAAATAAAACAAAAGAACAATTTATTTATGTTTAGATTCATGTGTGGAAATAGCAGTGTTCATTAAGAATTCACATGAGTAGAAATAAATTCCTAGCCTTGCGTTAACTAATAATCTGGATCAGCTGGAACACATGAAATGAATGCATCCTTTGAAATCGGCTTATGATACAGTCGCAGCCTATGAGCATTAGCGAATAATGGCGTCCGATCTTCATCAATAGTAACTAGGTAGACTGTGCCATTATTAAACACCTTGTCTATTTGGTAGGGTCCCAACCATCTTGTACGCAGTTTGCCTTTGAAATCCCTCTTAAATATTGAATCATACATCAAGTCCCAGTCTCCTTCATAGAAGACTTTCTTCTTTATGAACCGATCATGCCACTTGGAACACTGTTGTTGAATTAACATTGTCTGATGCACAACAGCTGTGCACTTCTCATCAATTTCATTTAACTGATCCAACCTGTTCCTCCGAGCTTTTGTCAAGTCTAAATTTGCTTCCATGGTTGTCTTCAAAGTTATAATTTCAAATTCAATAGGAAAGACAATGTTCTTACCATACACCAATTCATATGGGGAGAAACCCGTAGTGTTGCACCATGTGGTGCGATATTCCCATAGTTCCTCTGGAAGTCTGTCAGCCCAGTCTCTGCGATGGCTTCAGACTGTTTTTGTAAGGATAGCCTCAATGCCTTGTTGGTACTTTCCACTTGTCCATTGATCTGTGGATGATAAGGTGAGGTTATCATGTGCTGAATGTGATATTTTTGTAACAAAGCTTCCAATTTGCGGGACACAAACTGCCTTTCTCCAACTGTAACTATCTCCTTGGGTACTCCAAAATGGGTGAATATTTCTCCATATAAGAAATCCACTACGTCTTGGTCATTGGCCTTGACCAAGGCTACAACCTCCACTCATTTTGTCATATAATCAGTGTAAACTAGGATATAAACTTTCTGCTTCGAGGGAGGGTTGATAGGCCCTACAAAATCCAAGGCCCATCTATCAAAAGGTTCAACCACCAGTCGTGGTTGAAGAGGAATCTCATCTAGTTTATTTGGTTGTCCCATTCTTTGGCAACTATCACAAGCTTGGACATATTTCTTTGCATCTTTGAAAACTGTTGGCCAATAATAACCCATTCATAATACCTTATGACCTGTTCATTTTCCAGCAAAATGTCCCCCACAAGGCTCATTGTGGCAATCCTTTAAGATACTAAAAATTTCATCTTCCCTTACACATCTTCTGATTTCAAGATCAATAACTATGTATAAAAGATGCCCATCTATCCAGCAGTACCTAGCACTTTGTTGTATAATTTTTCTCTTTTCTCTCTTTGACAAATGTGTTGGAAGCTTTCCTGCAACCAAATATTTAGCAACATCTACGTACCAAGGGGAATGAGTTGAAACTACAAACAAATGCTCATCAGAGAAGGAATCTTCGATTGGTAAACTGTTATCATTGTTAGTAAGTTGAGATAAAAAAATCAGCAACAATGTTTTCCTTCCTAAGCTTGTCAATGATTGTAATGTCAAATTCCTATAACAGTAACAACCATCTAGTTACTCTAGCATTAGTGACAGGTTTGTTCATTAAGTACTTAATGGATGAATGGTTAGTGTGCATAAAAGTGGAGTATCCAGTGATATAATGCCTAAATTTGTTGATGGCATAGAAAATTGCAAGGAATTCCTTTTCTATGACAGTGTAATTGAGTTCAGCAGGGGCCAAGTTTTTACTGATATTATAAATTGCATATGGAGCATGACCCTCCTGCTATCCCAACACTGCTCCAATGGCAGTATCAGAAGCATCTGAGGAGATATGGAAAGGCAGATCCCAATTGGGCCCTCGTAAGATAGGGGTTGTGAGCAGCCTCTTCTTAAGTTCAGTGAACATTGTTTGGTATTCATCATTCCAATCAAGTCGTACATCCTTCATTAACAGAGTGAATAAAAGAGAGGCTAGCTTGGAAATTTTTTCTATAAATCTTCTATAATAACCAACATGCCCTAAGAAGCTACGCACATCTTTTTGTGTTCCAAGAGTGGGTATGTTTTCAATTACCCTGATTTTGGATGGGTCTACCTAGATACCATCAGCAGAGATGAAATGCCCCAAAACTACACACTCGCTCATCATCATATGGCATTTTTTAGGGCTTAAAGATAGTCGGGTTTGTTCACAGCGTACCAAAACCTTTTCAAAATTTTCAGTGCTTCCTCAAAGCTACTACCGTATGGGGTAAAGTTGTCCATAAAAATTTCCATACTGTCGTTAACCATCTCGAAAAATATCCCGATCAAAACTCTCTAAAAGGTGGCAGGTGCATTACACAAACTGAAGAGAAGTACCCTGTATGCAAAGGTACCCCAGGGATAGGTGAAAGTGGTATTGTCTTGGTCCTCGGGAGAAATATGGATTTGATTGTAATTGCTGAATCCATCTAGAAAGGAAAAAAACTTCTTCCCAGACAAGGTATCAAGTACCTGATCAATAAAAGGTAGGAGAAAATGGTCTTTCTGTGTTGCTTTGTTCAACTCCCTATATTATACGTAGACTCTCCACTTCCCATTCTTTTTTGGCACTATCATGAGTGGAGAAATCCACTTGTTGTCTGAGATTGGGTATATAAACCATGCTTCCAAGATTTTTTGGATCTCTTCTTTCACTATATCCCTCAAGTTAGGGTTCATCCTTCGTTGTGGTTGGCACACAGTTCGGGAGTCACTTTTGATGTAAATGTGATGGGTACATAGATTAGAAGGGATTCCCTTCATATCTGTGTATTCCCAAGCAAAGGCTCCTTTGTGATGTTTCAGTAGAGTGATCAAGAGTTCCAGCTCATTAGGAGTGAGATTCAGATTGATGTTCAAAGTTTTTCCCAACTCTAGTTGAACTGGAATGTTTTTCAATTTTTTTATGTTCTAGAATTATGTTGGCATCACTGAATAGGGTCTCTTCTGTTAGATTTTCTTGTTCTTCTTCACCTAGAGTATTGTTTAGAATTTGATAAATATGTTTATTGGCAGATGTGGGCTCATTGATGAAACTATTAATAGTGTCGTCCTCTATTTCATCCTTAAAGGTTAAGGCTTTCCCTATTTTTAATAATGGTTGAACACCTTCTTCTTCCTCGGGATCCATCCATAGTGGAGTTTTAGCTTCTAAGATGGGTTGAGTTGGAGGGCATAGATTCATGATTTTTGTATCAGTCCCATATGAAATGGTCATGGACCTCGACCGAAAGCTGATGCAGGCATCTGCTCTGGCTAACCAATGTCTTCCCAAGATAAGTGGATGTCCCCCTGGCTGTGACTTCAGTTGCAAAACCAAGAAGTCCGTAGGTACTCCCATGAATCGACTGAGACAACGAGGTCATCCAAGATTCCCTCAAGTTTGATTGTGGACCTGTTAGCAAGCTCTAATATAGTAGGGGTTGGACGAAGATTAGTGAGCCCAAGTTTTTTCACAGTTTCAATGGTCATAACATTAATAGATGCACCTACATATACCAGAACATTAGGTATCTAAGTGTCTCCAATGTGTACTGTAACAATAGGATTCCAAGATCATCATACTTAGCCAAGCGAGTTTTTCCCATTATTAGTTTGGAAAGTTTTCCTATTACATGGACAATGGGAGGATCCCTAGGATTTCTCCCTGGTTTTCTTACACACAGATACCTAACTGTTTCGGCATAGATGGGCTTGTAGCAGTGGAATTTTGACATATAAATTCTTTAATTCTCCTCAGAGATTAAACTGAGGTTGTTCCACTGTATTTTGTAGGACCAGTCGTTCATGATATGGTGGTTCTCTTGTTGGTTGTGTAGGCTTTGTTTCAATAAGTGTTTCTTCTTGTGCTTCAGCTGGTGTTTCGATATGACTCTCATCATCCTCAATAATGGGGATTGTTGTATTAGATGGATTCTCAAATTGATGATTCATTCTAGGTTCAGTCGAAGAAGATGGGACATTTTCAATGACTAAGGGTTCCAATACCCTCCCTGATCGTAGGCGTATATCATTACAGGGAATTGAGGTAATGGAATAAGTAGGCACATTGGCAGTCTCAAACTGATGAAATTCTTTATTATTCAAGTTAGGGTTAGGATGGGCAGGCAGCTGTGTTCGTAGTGGCATGTTCATTGGTGCAGCGTTATTTTGGAGTTGTAGTTGCGGCTGTTGGTACTGTTGATGAGGGTATTGCTGAGGAGGATACTGTTGATGAGGATATTGGTTATGACGAAATTGATTTCCTAGATGGGAGTTTCTCCAACCAGGAGATCAAGAAGTTTGTTGGTTTGATTGTTGTTCCCAAGGAGACCAAGAGTTAGGATTCTACATAAAAGTTTGAGATGGATGCCATTGATTGTTAGAATAATATGAAGGGAATTGTGTATTCATGTTATTCATATTATTCATATTATTCCGAAAAGTAATGGGTCTGGATTCATACCTTTATTTCAAGGTTGCCGAGGCTTCCTTGGAGCAATGAAGTAAGCTTGCTCCACATCAAAAGTAGATGCATGCAATACTATCGTAACTTGGGGTAGTGAAGGACATTCCTTAGTATCATGATTCAATTCACGGAGTTTGCATACTTCCACCTTTTCAAGTGGAAATTCCTTCAGTGGGTACTTCTTTTTGCATCTAGGATATAATACACCAAGTGTTAAATCTTATACTGCTTTCCTCTGCTTTTCTCTTAAGATGTCAAATTCTGAGGAGATGGAACTCATCATTTCTGTCTTGAAGTTTTCAAGAAGGTTTCCTATTTCTACCCAAGTGGCTGCACCACTAGATGACTTATGTGTTCTAGTGAAGATATCTCGTTCTAGTCCTTTGTCTTGATTGTTGGTTCTGGAGGATCCTCTCGAATATCTTCAACATAAGTTGACAATCTTATCAAAGGCTCTATTGAGATATCCCCTTTTCCCAACAAATTCAGCATGTCTAGGAAATCCTCTCTGATTCCATGCAATAAGGTAATATTGAGTACATCTCTCCCCATATCGGTAAGTCCTGCCCTCTATACATTATACATAAGTCTCTCAATGAAATCCTCCAGACTCTCTTCATCCTTCTGCATCATCTTAAACAATTCTTCTCTTTTGTCCTTATTCCTACAGTACTCTTGATATTTTCCAAGGAACACATGTTTCATTTATTCCCAGGTGGCAACAGTCTCACCACCCAAGCTCATGAACCAGCGCGAAGTGTTTTCCTTTAGAGTAGCAGGAAATAGTTTTAACTTTTTTTCACTTGAAGTGCAATCATAGCTGTGATAGAGGATGTCAAATTCAAAGAGGAACTCATATGGATCCTCTTTGGCCTTCCCATGAAAACGTGGTAGCACTAAAGGTGAAATGATCTTCATGGGGGCCTATCCAGTTAGTTGTCGAATGGGGAACTAGAGTGTGGAAACTGTCTCCTCATGTGGGAGGTCTCCATCATTGTGATGGTTATCCCCTAACTCTTCTTCATGGTTGTCAAGGTGATGTTCATTATTCATGTTTGCCTCTGCTTCCTCCTATCTTCACTTCCTATAATTTTTCAACTCTTGTTGTAACTTTAATCAATCCTCCTTTGTGACCTATTTTCCGTCGATATGGTAAACCACCTCTGGCTCACCTATTCCCATAGCACTGGCTCTATCTTCACCCACAGGGATACTAGATGGTGTCACAGTGCCTACTGTTCTCTCCACCGTGGAAACTGATGCTTCCAGCCTAGGGGTAATAGGGCCTCTTATGACAGATGATGGTCCTTGATTGCGAGCCCTAGAAGAAGAATTAGCCCTCGCAACTAGATCGTCAATGAATGTCCTTCTACCTAAGGCTGGGTTGCTACCACGACCTTGAACACCTGCAAAGTTAGTATTTTGGGGAGTTCTAGGGGTTCTGGGAATGTCCCGTTGTACTCTCCTTGTATTCATACAACCCAAAAATCATGCAAGATTAAAAAAAACTACTGAAGAAAATGAATAAATGAAACTACTACTGTGTCTATCAATTATCTCCCCCGACAACGACGCCAAAATGTTGGTCACCCTATATGCTAATCAATTACAACTAACATACATAATGCTTAATATGAATTGTCAACCCAGGGAAGTATTTTTGTTTCAAATATAATTAGCACAATCTATGCATAAACACTTAAGTAGCCGACTGAAAGAATAAAAATTGAATTGTCCTACCTATCTGCTTAGCCAAACTCTTCTCATGGCTAAGGCTTATCTAATTTATGCATCTAAGAATTTAGAAATGCATTTACCTTCCTACAATCACTAATCTAACAATCTCTGATCTAGAAAGAATTAAGCTAGAATTACTTTTGCAGAAAATAAACTATGAAGATATCAGCTAAGATCAGTCTAAATTATCTAAGATACAAATTATAAATGATAGTAAGGAAATCACACCAATTGCAGTTGTAATATGACTAATTCAATAAATACCAAGAAACACAAATAACATAAAATAAACTAGAGTTGAGCTTGACTGTAACAACTAAGTGGTACACTTGCATAAAGAGAAACTATCCTAAACAGTCGACTATCACACCACACAGTTGCAGCTAAATGGAAATGCAATCATTAACTATCAAAGGAAAATGCCATCATCAATAATCATTGTAGCAGCTCACTGTAAATGCATCTATTGCAATTCCACACCACACAACATAAATAAACAAAGCATCTAATTAACTCAAAAATTTCTGTGGGAAGGCGGGCCCAGCCTTCGAACAGATATGTTGTGAACTAACACGAATTAAAACACAAGGGGATGAATAACTCTGATCCTTGTATTAAAAATAATAGTTCATAGTACAACACTCTATCACAACTTACACAGTCTAATGTTAATTAGCCAACCCCAGACTGAGATCGTCTTCACAGATTTATACATGAATAGCATAACCCCCAATCCACTAATATCGGGCATCCATGAAGATCTACGATCTTCAGGTTTCCTTGTTACAACAAGCTGTTACAACCATAAATAGACTTGAATGAAGATATGGAATATAGGGAGTATTGTTACTCTGGATGTTAATGGATCAGAATCAACTGGACGAGAAAGGCTTTGCTTGTTGCACCGATGCCCTGAGTAGCGGAGCACTGTTGCAGCGATGCCTTGAGTAGCGGAGCACTGTTGCAGTTGAATTTTGTTGCAGCTACCACGTGGAGAAATTATCACCCTGTTTTCATTTAGCGTTTGGAACTGGGAATGAATAGTAACAGTTGGTATCAAATACCCCTTTCTTCTCCAGACTAAGCAGGATGCTACACCTGTGTTCCTCAAAGCTTGAAACTATCTTTATAAAATCAATACACATTAGCGCAATTCAGAAGATATATTTCTAACCATAACAATATGAGGAATTAATAGAATAAGACAATAATAAATCATACCTGTAAGGATTTAAGTTCATTTTGAGGAAAAACTTCTATCTGGTGTATGGAAATGAAGTAGGACAAGGCAAAAAAATATAATTGTTGTGGTCAAAAAGGGGTTATTCCAGGACCCAACAATGTGTAGGTGTATGGGAGGTATCTAATGGCTGCAAAATAAGTCTGTGTTGTTGTTCACATGTCAGGAGAATGTAAGTCACAACAAAAAAATTATTGCAGAAATAAAATTATTTACCTCCCAAGGTCTTCATTCCAAATATGTCTCTATCCACCCAATCAATGGATGAATAAGGACTTTTATTTGCTGATCCATGTGGAATGTGATCAACCACCTCCTCTAGAGAAGAATATACCATCCACAATGGTATGTCATAAGGTGTCTTCTTTTAAGCATGCATGTCAAATAACCCTCTACTGATTCAAGCAATTCTAGTGCATCCTTGATCCTCTATTTCAGTGATATAATTATCTACCCAATCCATGAATAGATAATCATCTTTTCCTGCTGATTCATTTGGAATGTCCTCAGCCATATTTCCCATAGCTAAGAACACTTCTTCCTTCCTCCCAATATCAATAAGGGCTAGGCCAAGATTTTCTACCTCATATCTTTTCACAAGCACCTCCAAATACTCTCCTTCCTCATGGTTGTCCTCTGCATGAGGTTCCTTCAACACATCCAAAGTAGTTCCTACCATGTGCGCATTATTATTTTCCATGAAAGATGGGGGGTGTGGTACATTCAACTCCCTTTGAAGTTGATCATTCCGCAACCTTGACTCTTGAAGAGCTTCTTGGGTTCTCTTTAAGGAATCATATGTAGCCTCCCATTTACTATGGAGCCTTTCATACTCTTCTGTTTTCTTCTTGAATGTACAACGGTACATTTGAGCCACCATAAGGAGATGATATCTATCAGATAGTAAGTTCATGTAAATCTCCTTCAACTTGGCCATGTATTATTTAAGTGCTATGCGCTCTTCCAGAAAGGCTTATCTTTCCAACCCTCCTACAGAATATTTCCAACAACATCTTGTCACCAAGGTATTAATGTCAACAAGGTTGTTCATGGCTTCCATAAGCTTCTCTTTTTCCTCCTTTAGTGATCCCATCAATTGATGTGGCTCATAAATAAGATCCTCCACCAAGGTTTCTCATTCCCATGGCTGACACATAAGATCGTCTTTCTTATGCATGGATCCACAACACAGATCTCATTCTCAAAATACCAACCAACCTTAGAATATGTTGCAAAATCACTTCCATGATATGAAGTGGAGGGTATCTCTAAAGGTTGGAATGAAATGTTATCTTTGCAAAAATAAGAAAGCACATCATGCCTTAGCATTTCATCTTCATTATATTCTTGTAAGGACACTATGGTGGCCTTCTCTTCCACCAAATTCTCAGGTTCACACCCAAGTGGTGTGGCCTTGTCTTCCTTTCCATTATGTGGCTCAAGAGGTGACTGAGATATGATTTGTAATATTCTTTTGGATCTGATCCAAAATATGTCTCACCATATCCACATGAATCATAATCCTTAGCAATGAAATAGAAATCACCCACAAAGAATCTAGAAGTGCCTTCATCTTCACTTTCTTCTCCCATGAAGTCACCTTGTAGTGACTTGCACCCCACCTTAGGAATCTCTTCTTCTTCTTAATCACTTGGACAAATAAGTGAATGATGGCCCTTTTTCATGATTGAGAATGGATTTGGGGCGTCATCCTCCTCTTCATACTTCTCATCCAAATGATTTGGACCAACATACCCTTCTTCTTTTTCCTCATCAATATTTTCATTAAAAGCACTACCCGGTTCTTCCTTTGAAAGGTTTATGATCTTCTCCTTTGAAGGATGGCTTGTCAGTGGATATTGATTCTCCAAGAAATATAATGAAACTTCACTCTCTTGAATGGTACTCATGTCACCAATTTTGGAAGATCTGTTAGAAGAACACCCAAACAATCTCGTAATGCTTCGACTAACAGATGGCTTTGTTGAATCTTCATCTTTGCCTCCTCTTTTTTCTTCTTTACTCACAGAGTTGGAAAAACTTGGTTCCTCTATGGATGGTTTTCTTCTCTTGAAAGAATTCTCATCCACATCCTTGGGCCATAATCCATACTGGAAATAAATATATTCTTTGAAAGAAATGGCTGCACAAATTTTCTTACCCAAAGCTAGATACTCCTCGTAGCAGCAAGGCATGTTTCAACATGCTTCTTTCATCTTGGTCAAGCATTTCTTAACCATTGAAGGTTCAAACCCGATTTTTTCTTTATTCTTGACCATATAATTCACCATCCTCATCTCTTGATATGAATCCATCAACATAGAGGACTTCTTCTTCTTCATATTGTCTGCAGTACTCTTCATACTAGTCGGCATAGTATGACATGGTTGAAATTTTATTTTCTTGAGAGAGTACTTTCCATTGGGGTGGAGGAAAGTGATCTGATACCACTGTAATATCCCTGATCTAAAATCAGATCGGAATATTATCTCTTCCACAAATATGATGAAAATTCTAAATGAAAATTGCACTTTGATCAGTTAACTCTTGAAACTAGGAAAATAAGGGAGAGTGGTTGATACTTTTGCAAACAGGGAAGCATGATGATGGGAGAAACCAAGGATAATTTAGGACAATGAAATCATATTCCCTAAAACATTTAAATTAGGTACCATTTAGGTTTTGAAATCAGCTCCACTGAAACCTACTCCCACGCTTTTAGGTCACCCAACCGTGCAACTAGGAAGAATATTTCACATCCAATCTACCAGGGGATGGTGTAAGTTTTGGAGGTGTTAGAACACTGGTAATAATACTTAAATGAATTTTTGGAGGGTCAAGAAAAATTCTGGAAATATTTGGGGCTGTTGGGAAAGATTTGGGAAAAACAAGTAGTTTTGGCCCAAGGAGATCCTGCGTAAAGAATATTATCCAAACAAGGTACAAACCCAAGGAAATATCAGTCTGAGTGTTGGTATTGGTATAGGGGTCAGTTAAATACCTACAACAACTTTCATAATGTCATTTGGGTGCACAGATACTCCAGAATGTGAAAAGTTGTAAGACTAGTAAAATTTATCTAGTCAACTAGCAAGGGTGTGCAAAATTTAATGAATTTCATACCAAAATAACCCAGAACTGCTAATGATGAATAAAAGAGACTAATATATCATCATTTTACATATCATATCATTTAAAACTTCATCTCATGTCTATTAATTTATTCTTATTACAAAAACTAATAAAAAATCCCATCCAGTGGGAAAATACAGGCTCACTCATGAAAACTTAACATGACTAGGGATCAATGGACAGAAGTATTACTGTATTACAGAAATCATGAACATATTATTTGTACTGATCATTTCATGAATGGTTTTTTACGGTTTTACTCTTCAATAATGGGATCCAAAAATGAGGATAGGAGGCCCAAATCAAACACCAAGTTGGGGGCTAGAGCATGGGTGAAGTTTCCTTCACTGGAGCTCGTCTTCATGGATGGCTTGGCTGTTGTATACGTATGATCTATAGATCTAGGTACTGGTCATTAGCTCTCCATCACTTGCAAAGAAAATGGAAGGGGAGAAAGAAGAGAGGGGAAGGGACTTGGGGCACATCTCTCAAGAGACCAAGGCACAACACTCAGTGAGGAAGCCTTAGCTTCATCCACACCAAAATAATCGTCAACCAAATTGAATAATGGAGTTGGAATCCTTCCTTTATAGGCTTGGGTGACTTGTTGAGCAATTCATCCACCTTTTGAGCAAGTAACCCACTTGCCAATCCTGTCCCTAAGCCATGAGTGCACCCTCCTTGATGGGATTAGAAATTTTGGTTTGCAAATGATGTTTCTTTGTTTGTATAACTTAACCAAAAGTGGAAATTCACCCTCCTTGAGAAAAATAACAAGTATGAAGCTTAGGTAATGTTTCCATGTTTGTATCCTTCAGTCCAAAATAGAAACTGCGCTCTCCGTGAGTAATTATCAAGTTTGCGCATAAGGTAATGTTTCCTTTCTTTTCATCCTTGCATCAAATTGGAAAATGATTTGGATAGTTTCTATCTTTTCTATGACAAATTTATTTTTCCTTCTTCTGCATTGTTGTCATTTTTCCATCCTAGGAAAGTTTCCTAATGCGCCCTCCTTCCTTGACAACTCATTTCCACCATTAATTAATTTTCATAATAATAAACTAATTACCAATAACATGAATTTAGAAATTACATGCCTCCATATTTTTAAATAATCAAACTTCCAAAGCATAATTAATTAATTCAACGTTTAACCCATGGCCACTTGACATGGTCAACACTTTCAAGGTCCCTTCAAGGGAGGGACATGACAGTATAGAATTCACATCTAGTTATACCACAACAAACTTGCCATTTACAAAGCATAAATGAAAAGTGGTTTTAGATTGATTTCATTGTCAATTTACATAGAGTGACAAATAAAAATTATTCCATCATGGTAGTGATGGTCAAGCTAACTATTAAAACACATTTTCCATTCCACTGTACTCATAAGGCTATAAATAATGAAAATATATTCATGAAGGAAACAATGCATCTACATGGCGTACCCATGGCTTTATTTCAAAGGGGGACTCAAAGTTCATACCAAACATCTGAAAGAGTTCAATTCATATGTCGTGTATGCAACTAGAATTTAGCACACCCTATCATATGTGTGTTGATGGAAAAATTGAGACAATATGGAAAGTCATCAAAGATATGGTGCACACATTGTATTATATGCACAAACCCTCCAATTGGGATAGCCACTTGCATTTGGTGGAGTTCTCATACAATAATGGATTCCACTCATAATTGGGAATATGTTCATTTGAGGCAACATGGTATAAAATGCATCAATCTAGTGCGCTAAGATGATTCAATAGAAAAAATCACATCTACACTAAAATTGTTGAAAGAGATAAAAAAACATAAAACATAAGTAAAACAAAATTTAAAGATAGCCTATAACTAGTAGAAAAGCTACACTAACATGAATGAAACTCACAAAAATTGCAATGTGTGAGACTACATTTTTTTAAAATAAAAGAGAAAAAAACTCCTTAGGGAACCAAGAAATTATGGCTAAATAGTTCTTAGATATCATGGACCTTTTGAAATCATATAAATAATAAGCTAAGACTTGCATTACCACCAATTAAAGAACATAATATTTTTCATTTAAAAATATATCCATGTTCCTAACATTGTTTGATTGGCATATACTTCAAGTTGATCGAGACAAAGAGTAAAGCTTGCATTACCACCAATTAAAGAACATAATATTTTTCATTTAAAAATATATCCATGTTCCTAATAACCTGTTTAATTGGCACATACTTGAAGATGATCTAGACAAAGAGTTACAGATTACAGATTAAATCTTTATGCGCTCTAAAGCAAAAAGTGACTCTTTTGAAATGAGAAATTGCATGGTTTAAGTTCTAATAAAAGTGCTACGAGCCCAATGAGGCAACTTTAAAGATGGAGAATGCTATGAATGAAAAAAAAGACCCATTTTTTTCAAGTCTTAAGACCACACTTAGAATAATGCTTTTATGTAAAGAAAGGCGAATGTAATAATCCATTTCAATACCATTTTTACATAAGAGTAAATGTGGTATATAATTTTTGTGTATGCTTTTTAATCTCATAAAAGTGATTCTTGATATCATATTATGTGTGGTTCACATGGATTTATATTATATGACCTATTGAAGTTTTAAGCGAGAGTTCAAAGGTCAATGCCCATTAATAGATATAATTAACTTGATTAAGGATATATTGATCATATGGTCATAAAGTTTGATCAAGGATATATTGGTTACATGATCATGATGTATACATGATGTGATATCAAAAGGTAAACTAATTGAAAATATAGAGAATGGTTTGCAATGAAGTGGGGGTGGGAAGGGGAAGAGGGTGGCTGGTCATGAAATTTGATTAAGGATAGATTGTATGCATGACGTGATATCAAAAGGTAAACTAATTGAAAATATAGAGAATGGCTTGCAATAAAGTGGGGGTGGGGAAGAGGGTGGTTGGTCATGAAATTTGATTAAGGATATATTGATTACCTTATCATGATGCATGCATGACGTGATATCAAAAGGTAAACTAGTTGAAAATACAGAGAATGGTTTGCATTAAAGTCAGGATGGGGAAGACGGTGGCTATGATAAGAAAAGTAAAAGTAAGAAAAGTATCCATGAAAAGGGATAGAAAAAGGAAAAGTAAAAGTAAGAAAAAGTATCCATGAAAAGGGATAGAAAAAGTAAGGGACAAGGAGTTCCTACCATCCTTTCGAGATGACAATAGGAATAAAGCTTTGAGATGACAAAGGTGACTTTCAATGACATTTAGAGACCTCATCCTCATGTATATTTAATGTTTTTTTTATGGATTATATATATTATTTTTGGTTGTTTTTTAGGATGCTTTATTTTTTTTATGTTTATATAGTACTAATTTTGGTTTTTGAAAAAAAAAATGAGAAAAATGTGTGGACAAAAGTTTAAATGTATGAGATATTATGTAATGAGATTTGGGGTTTAGTTAGAAATTAAAAGAAATAATTAATTATATATAAAATTAAATATCTTACTTTTATGGAGGAATAATAATGATAGATTGAGGTATGCACTACTTTTAATGTAGTCTAGTGGTTTTCTCTTTGTTATGATTCTCTCTAGGGGTGTAATAGGGGAATGAAGGGCCCATTAGAGTAATAATAGTGGATTCCATTCAATATAAGATGGACTAGGTCCACTATTTTTGTTTGGTTTTCCTTATAAAAAAAAGATCACAATCTATATTTTTTATTTCTAAAAAACCTGAACCATATTGTTCATTTAGCATAAATGTCATACATATAAAAGTTTCATAAAACCATCCCAAAATACCCTACTCCAAGGTGACCTTACAAAACCATACATAAAGCATCCTTGCAGTTAAAAGTGCTTAAACAGAAAAGGAGTTAATTAGTGAATACTGTGAAAGACAATACCGTCAACAATGGATGGGCTACCCCACCAAGGGAGCCACCACAAGGATGCACACGCCCATCCAAGCCACCACACGTAAAGTCCTCGTAAGGAACCGACGTCAAACCACCATGTCGTTGATGTCGTCATCATGTCGTTGAAGACACCGTCGTCGCCACTGCAAGAGCCTTGTTGATGACATCGCCTTGCCTCTATAGACGTCATCGTCGCCAGGGAGCCATATACCCTCAAGAACTGGTCCATATGTAGAGTGCCACCACCAAATCTTCAATGCCACAGACAATCAGAAACCAGTAGCCTCTCACGGGGGTGGGGGATGTGCTTCCAGGGAAGGATCCCTAGCTACCTGGATCACAAATAAAATTAGACTCTAAAAAACCTAAAATCGTAGAGCACGCTCCTCCTCCTCTAGAAGAAAATCATTGTATGTTTTCTATTAATAAATAAGGTCCATTTCGATAGTTATCGAATAAAAGTAATAGGGCCTCATTAAAGAAGGTCCAATAAGTAGTTAGAAGGTTGTTATAGTTAGAGTTCTCTTGTGATCTATAAATAGCAATGGATTGCTCCTTATAAATATGCGTGGAGTATATTGCATTGGATATTAGCTCATAAGAGGTTTCCCCCTCAAAGAGTCAAGTGAACATGAGTGGATTCCTTCCATAAAAGAATCAATTACAAGTGTTTCCCTACCTTAAGGGTTTTGATGTTAATAAAGTGTTGAGAATCCCTAACATCTTGTATGTAATTTTATATTCATATCTAAGGTATATAACAAGCAATATCAGATCACTTTGCATGACCCAAAAGAGAGATTTTCTTTTCTTATATTTTGGTGGTTTTAAGAGGGCTGCAACACTTGTATCATTTTCTAAGTACTTATTGGTAGAATTTGTAAAAAGTAATTGTATATATGTATTCTCATTGTAAAAATACATTATTTAAAAAACAATTTGCTCAAATAAGAGTCCAAATGAAGGAAATATTGAAGTTTGAACTTCGCTCTTTTTTAAGGCATCTAATGATGGTTGTGGGTCTTGCGAAGGACATAACTTTTGACAGGGTGATCCAATTGCAACTACATAAATTCCATTGGATAAAGAATTTCCAAGGCTTTGATTTGAAATATTATATGATATTTTTCCATCCAATATCAAGTACATGATATCACTTGCAAAACTCCACCCTCAAACCCTCATATGATTGAAGAATGATAAGGTGATGGAACATGCCATGGGAGGAACAAATGTGGGTGACCAAATATTTATAGGAAATGTGTGAAGATTTAAAATCTATGGCGCAGACAATTTGTAAATTTGATATTGATACCACGTATTCTTTCATCATTGAATAATATAACTAAGGAAGATATGCATGGTATGATTTAGAAGATGCTTATGAGGATTGGTATAAGGATAATTGCAATTTTTGTGAAGACAACTAATTCCATCTTCTTTTTGATGAATCTTCTCCACCATATGAAGATAATATTATGGAGGAAAACAACAAGAAGTGGTGCCTACCAATTTCCGATATGCTTCCTTCATTGTATTAGAGTTGCTTTCAAACCCATCCTTTTATTGATATATGGAGGATTTGTTTGATTTGGATGGTTATACTTATTTGGATCCACATGGCCATGGTAGGCATTTGAAACATAACTATCAACGATTCATGGAGCTTAGGTGTCATCAATGGGGTGTTATATTGAGCACACATAGATTAGACTAAGGTTTATGGATGATCCCCTTTGACTACTTCAACATTGCAATTAGTCCTTGCACATGGGACATTGGCTACTTCAGCATGGCAGTTAGCATTCGTACATGGGACCTAGGTTTAAGGTGGATCTTATTGGACTAGTCTAGCATGGTGGATAAAACCTTTACATGGGACCTTGGTTCTTTGACCTACTTCAGCATTGAGTTCAACACTAATCCATGGGAGCCTAGTTTATGGTTGTACATCTTCACATCAAGCGTCGAGGGAAACACTTTTCTAAGGAGGGGTGGAGTGTTATGATCCTCCCTAGGAGTGTGATGGGGGGGGGGGGGNTTGTTATTATTAAATACGGCCGACTGTGGTAGATATTACTGTATATATGTAATGGGGCCTAATTAAAGTAAGTAGTTAGGAGGCACTAGGTCCATTAGGTTGTTACAAAGTTGTTATTGTTAGAGTTATATTGTGATCTATAAATAGTGATGGAGTCCTCGTTATCATGGAGTATATTTTATTTAGAACTAAGCTTATAAGAAGTTGCCTCCTCAAAGAGGCAAGTGAACATGAATAGATTCCTTTTATAAAATGATCAATTGTAAGGTATTGCCCTACTTTTAAAGTTTTCATATTAATAAAGCATGGAGAATTCCTAATATCTTGTATGTGATTTCATATTTAAATCAAAAACTTCTAACAACCTTTCTTTAAGAAAATAAAACTTTACTCCACTATACAAGTTGATTGAGGCATTTTAATAATAAAGAAGTTGACAAAACTATCTAAAATTACAATAATATGAAATATAAAATTATGATGCATCTATATAAAGTTATAATCCAAGTGAATAAGTTAACAAAGGTTCTAGCCAAGTTACATAGCCCATAGATTAGCAAAGATTTTGGCCAAGTTACTTTGACTCCATTCTTGTTCTAATGCACATTTAAACAAAACTTTTCCCATAGGAAATTACTTTACCTAAATTTTTACCTTTAACCTTTGTTATCTCACCGTAATAGTTCATTTTACCTTTAACCTTTGTTATCTCATAGTAATAGTTTAAGGGTGTAAGTAAGAATGTCAGTTCAACAGCCTCTGCGACTGGCTTCTATGGATGTAGCTGACCTGGTCCTGGTTTCTCACCTTGCTTAGATTGCTTACTGCCCTGTTTGGGTGCTTCTCTGAGATTTTGGTGTGTATGGATGTTGGTTGCAGTCTATTTTCCTGTGGCTTGAAGTTAACTTTTTCTTCGGTCTCCGGGGTTCGTCGGCCACCTTTAGGTTTTTAGCATGCATGTTGTTTGAGTTTGACTTGGTATTTGTGTGGTGCCTATCCACTCACTCGGGCAGGTTGATTGTGCAGGTTTAACGCACTGTTTGTTGCGACTTTGGATGGTTTCATTCTCTGCATGGCTACGGATTTGATGGGTGATGTCTCCTTAGTTGACTTGAGCGGTTGGAAGCACTCAAAATAATGATGCACTCGGGCTCAGGTACTTTTCGTTTTCCTTGCTTTTTAAGTCTGTTCTAGGTCTGGGGCTTGGTGTATTCGATTTTCCTAAGGTTCTCTGGGCATTTTTTTCTTACCACCCCACATCGAGTCCACCCTTGACTCTGAGGGTTAGTATAAACCATGTTTAAAAAAAGTGGGAACTAGCCTGTTGTTTTGTTGGGTTTCTGTCAGTTGGGTCAGTTGGGTCTCGGTTACCCTGGTTGTTAGTGGGAGTGCTCTGTTGAGCCTTGGTTACTCTTAGACTGGAAAGATGTGAGGGGTATGCCCCTTTTTCTATGTCTTTAATGTTTGCTTACCTTGGGTTTAAGCGCGCGGGAATAGTTCTGGGCGCTCTGCCTTGGCGCTGCGCGCATGCCTTGTATTGTGACTGGGTGGTGTTCCTCTTGTGTGCACTTGCCTTGAATTGTGACCGGGTGGTGTTTCTCTTGTCTGTTGGATTTATTGCTTTCCTGAGGATCCTATGTATTATCCGTGTCTTCCTGGAAGCTTCATGTCATATTCAGGTAACCCTAGTGCCTCTCTGTTGGCTGGTGGGGGGTCTTCAAGTAGTCGTTCACAAAACCCTGGACGTGCTCGTCGGAAGGAAAAGTCACTCAAGGCTCTAAACCAAAAACGCCGATTTGTTTTAGGTCACGATATATATTTGGACAAGGTTGATACCCTTTGTTGTCGTGCCCTTATTGGTAGACATGAATACTGCTCATTGACGAAGGATGAATGGGTTGAATGTGCGACCATTCATTGGAAACTTGTGATTCACTATGTTCCCATTGTCAGTCTTCTAGAAAATAACTGGTTGTTTTTTGTGTTTATCGAAGAGTCTAATGCCACCCGTATTTTGGGAGCGTTGTGGACCATCCAGAAGGGTTCTCTTGTCTTGAACCGTTGACATTATGTCTTTGATCTGCTTACGGAAAGAGTTACCATCAAGCACTTGTGGGTTCTTCTACTTGTGTTACCCTTCCCTTTGTGGAACAAGGATATCCTCACCGGCTTGGCAAACTCGATGGGGTGCTTTGTTTCCCTTGAAAAGGACTTTCACTTTTTATTTGAGAAGAGGACTGCTAAAGTCCTGGTTGAGCTTGACATTTCCCAAGGGTTACTTCCTGAGATTGAGATTGTATGTAGGGATCAAGTTATTACTTAGAGGCTTGATTACCTTAACATGCCCTTTAGGTGTAACTATTGCCATGAGACAGGGAATCTACGCAACTCTTGTGCTCATCTCCTTAAGGGTCGTCCGGTAAAGAGAGGCTTTATGCCTTGTCCTAGTCCCTATCTGGGTTTAGTCTCTCTCTCACCTGAGGATTGTACCCCTCCCTTGGAACCCTTAGCTGGCTCAACTGATGACATTTATGTTTCCTCCTCACCTACTCCCAATGAAGGAATAGCCAAGGGTGAGCTCATGTATATTGAGGACATTGAAGTATGTGCCCGATACTCTTGCCCTGTGACTGTTGTTGTGTCTCCGAAGAAAATTGTTCTGGAGCCCTACTCTTCTTCTGCATGCCTACCAAAGGAAGGACCTCCCCCCTTTACCCTGGAACATTACCCCTCTCTCCCTACTCCCTCAGCCTCCCTTATCACTCCCTCTCCCGACTCTTCTGGTTCACTTGTGAACACCTTACCCTCTATTCCCAGAGAAGATCCTGCTTTCTTGGATCCCTCCCTCCTAAATTCCCTCTCGATATTCTCTAACAAGTCACTAATCTCTCCCTCTATGCTTCCCCTGGACTCCATCCGCTTCAAAAATGTGACCATTCGTAAGGCTAAGAAGCCTTCCTCTATGGACTCTGACACTCTGGGCAAATATACTCTGGTTTCACTAAGGTTAAAAAATGCTACTAGACAGTCTCATATTTTGTCATCCAACTCACAGGTTCTTAAAGCAAGTTCACCTGAAGGGTTAGGTTCCCCATGAAAATTTTGTCCATGAAGATTCGGGGTTTTGGAGGGCTTTCCAAACAAAAATCCCTTGGTTCTCTGTTCTTTGATCTTAATCTGGACATGATTTTAATTCAAGAAACTATGTGTACCTTTTCTTAGTCTCTCCTTAAGTTTTCAAAATTAAAACCTGGGTGGGAGTTCTATGCTCTGGATGCTACAGGACTTTCTAGTGATCTCCTTGCAGAGTGGAAAGCCTGCCTGGTTTAGTTGTAAGGCATTTTCCTCTATTGTTGGCATTGTGCTCAGGGCTAGCATTAGAGGGATTTCAAAAGTCTTTACCATCATAAACTGCTATGGGCTTTATGGACAGAGAACCACATTTTGGGATAACATTTAGGTAGGGGGTTTGTTGTCATTACCTAATTTACTCCTGGCTGGTGATCTAAATTTTACTCTCTCCTCATCTGAAGTTTGGGGTACTCATGCTAGGTCTGACCCCTTGGCCTCTTATTTCACCCAGCTTATAGCTAATAACAATCTGGTTGATCTCTCATTGAACTCTCCTGGCCCTACCTGGAGAAATGGTAGGCAGGGGGATGCAAGGATAAGAAAAAGACTTGATTGGTTCTTATTATCTGACTATCTCCTGCCCTGCCTGGGCTTCCATAGATCTTAGGCTACTCCTTCAGATGTCTCTGATCATTACCCAATTTTCCTGGAATGGGGCTCGAGACTTATTGTTCAATGTTATCCTTTCAAATTTAATAGAGCCTGGCTCTTGGAGGATGATTTCTCTTCATTGGTTAATTCTTCTTTGATGGCTCCTCTAACCTCGGGTCCTCTTACTCATTTGGACTCCTTCTCTCTTACGCTGGGCAGACTCAAGGGTTCAGTGAAAAGTTGCGAAAGGAAGAAAAAAGGAGGAAGGAAACAATTGATTTTGGATTTAAATTATGAGATCGTTGATATTCTACAGAAGGACTCCGGTCTTCTGTCTGCTGAAAATTCAGAGAGGCTTAAGACTCTCCAAGAGAGGAAAGGTAAGTACTAGGCTCATGAGATTACCTCGCTGAGACTAAAGAGTAGAGTGCTTTGGATAAATGAAGGGGGTGCTAATACTAAGTTTTTTTCACTCCTTCGCTTCTACTAGAAAGAATTCTGATGTAATATGGTCCCTGAATGATAGCTTTGGTAATGTGGTGTCAGAGGATGTTCCTTTAAAACAACTGGGGAAACCACATTTTAGTGATCTTTTCCAGGATGATGGGTCTACAAATATATCTGATCAACTGAAGGTGATCAGGATTTTCCCCACGCTGACTGAGAAAGAGGATGTAGACAGATTCCTAGAGCCTATAACTTCTCAAGAAGTGGAAGTTGTTCTCAAGGGATTCAAGAAAGATAAAATCCCTAGCCTGGATGGATGGCTGGTTGAGTTCTTCTTGGATTTTTTTTTATCTCATTAAGGAGGAACTAGTCTTGGCTGCTGAACAATCTAGAATTGGTGGGAAAGTTCCTAGTGCACTAAATTCAACCTTCTTGACTCTGATCCCTAAATGTGAAAAGCCTACTACTTATGCTGATTTTCGCCCTATCTCGTTATGCAACCTTGTGTACAAGGTCATATCCAAGATTACAGCTCTTCGTTTGAAACCCTTATTGAACAGAACTATTTTAGCTCAACAATTTGGTTTTCTAAAGGATAGGAAGATTACTGAACTTGTGGGCATAGCTCAGGAAATCTTGCACTCTATTAAAACCAAGAATTCTAATGTGATGGTCTTAAAACTTGACTTGGTTAAGGCTTTTGATAGGGTTAATTGGAGTTTTCTGAGATTGTTGCTCCTCTAGATTGGCCTGCCTCTTTTAGGTGTGAATTGGATTATGGGATGTGTAACTAATGCCTGCTTTGCAGTCTTAGTAAATGGAACACCTTCTGAATTTTTTTCCTGCTTCAAGAGGTATTCGGCAAGGTTGTCCCTTATCCCCCTTGCTTTTCATCCTGGTGATTGAAAGTCTCAACAGAATTATTCTGGATGCTCAGCTAAAAGGACGGATAAAAGGATTTCAATTTTCTCAGGATCTATCCATTGCTCACTTGCTATTTGTTGATGATGTGTTTTTATTTGGTATTGCTACTGTCAGTGAATGGCAAGCATTTAAAGATGCACTTGATCTTTTTTGCTCAGCTATTGGTATGGCTGTCAGCTTGGAAAATTCCTCCTTTCTTTATTAGAATGTGGATGTTGGTACTTAGTGCCCAATTGCTCAGCTTCTTCCCTACAGAATGGCACCCATACAAAATGGTTTTAAGTACTTGGGGTTTCACCTCAAACCCTTCAAATACCGATCCTTAGATTGGAATTGGATGGTGGAAAGGTTTGAAAACAAGATTAAAAATTGGTCTTATAGACTACTTTCTCTAGGAGGCAGAGTTGTACTTATCAAATCAGTTCTCTCCAGACTTGCTGTATACTGGTTTGCACTGGCCAGATGCCCCAAATCTATTCTGACTCTGTTGAGGAAGGTTATATTTTCATTCTTATGGGGGATCATTGATAAATATCAGAAACATCATCTTGGTTGCTGGATGCGATATCAGTCCCTATTGAATGTGGTGGATGGGGTATTAATAACTTGGAATGGTTTGGGATCTCACTTAGACTGAAGAATTTGTGGTTGCTACTTAATGGGAATGGTATTTGGAGCTGGATTATTACATTTAAGTACATTAAAAATATCCCATTGGTGGACTGGATCAGAGCCCGAAAATTCAATATCAATGGAACTTCATACTTTTGGAATGGTTTCATTAGGATTTTATCTTGGATCACTGGTCAGCTTGGTTGGAAGGTGGGTAATGGCTTGAAAATTCGCCTAGAAGTTGAACCGATTGCTGGTCTGGACTCTTCATTCTACTTGCTAGAGGACCTTCAGGAATATTTGTCTGATTATGGGATTACGAGTCTGTCCCAGGCACAAAACTTGGATGGGCCTTCAATCGGTTTAAATTATTGGTATTCGACGACAGACCTCAGCCTGGGAGGTGTTTGGGCTGACCAATGGTCGTCCTTTGTCAATGGCCTGTCTGACGGTGGCATAAGATTGGGAAATCACGAGGACTCCTTGCTTTGGATGTTTGATAAAAAGTTGGGAATGGTCTCGGCAAAAAAAGCTTATGAGCTCATTGTGTCTGAGCATCTGCCTCCAATAAGAGACGATCTTCTCTCAAAGGTTTGGGGTTACAATATACCTCAGAAACTGAAATGTTTCATTTGGCTGGTTGTTAATGGCAAAATTAATACTTGGGATAACTTGCACAAGAGGGGTTGGGTTGGCCCTAACAGACGCTGTCTCTGTAAAATGGAAGAGGAAACTGTTGAACACATCTTTGTGGGCTGCTCCTTCGTGAAGGAGGTCATTCACAGCTTGAGAAGGTTGTTTGGTGTCCATTTACAATGGTCTGCCTCATCTCTTTCTGAAAATCTGTCCACCTGGGTTTCAAAAGGTGGAAAGCTCTTATATCTGCCTTTCTTTTTATTTGGAATCTCTGGAAGTGCAGGAACAACTCCATTTTTTATGATAGGGAACCTATTATTCATAGACTTTGTCATGCGATCATGACTGATATTACTTCTCATCAGGTGCCTCAAGTAAACAGAAAAATAAAAATAAAAAAATAAGACACATTGGTGACCCCCCATAAAAAAAATTCCTATGGTTTTTTTTTATGGAGCTGCGGCAGATTCACTTGGTGGTGCAGGTATCTGTATCTGGTTAAATGAGCAGCACTCTCTCTCTATAAAATTAGGTTGTGGGTGTAGCACTAATACCAGAGCTGAGATTTTGGCGCTATGGGCATCATTACACATGGCCAAAGATATTGGGTTGCCATACCTTCATATCTTTGGTGATTCCTCGGTGATTATAAATTGGGCAAAGAATGAATCCACACTTACCATGGTGAACTTAGAGGCCTGGTGCATAAACATCAGGCAACTCATATCTTTGTTCACCTTTGTGGATTTCAGTCATGTCTTTAGGGAACACAATAAGAGGGCAGACACAATATCCAAGGAAGGGCTTAGTATGGTTGCAAGCCATATTTCCCTCATTGAAATATGTGAGGATGAAGTTGTTGGGGAGGTTTCACTCCAGCTTTTTTGAAGAGCACTACTCTGGTTCTTAGACTATTGTCTCTTGACTCCTGATTTGTGAATGTTTTTGGTTAAGCTAATCAGTTATGTCTCTGGCTTTTGAGTAATTCAAGCCCTAACATGGATATTGTTTTTGGGTTCTTATTATTTTATGTAAGGACATATATGACAAAGTGGCCGTCTTAACATTTATGAGAGGACCTTTTTTGTATATGATGCTCATGTTCCGGTAGTTAGGCTCAGTGGAAGTGATTTCCCTCTTGATGTACTGCTGGTTGATACTGGCTCCATAGGTTTTGGATTGTTGTATTTTGTTGATGTACCCAGTTCCTTTGATTCAATTGAATAGCAAGGAATGCCTTTTTTCGTCTGAAAAGAAAGTAAGAATGTCTATAATTAGATTGTGAATATTTATTGACACTACTTACTATGCTAAAATTAATAAGGTAAGGTACCAATACTCTACTTTTTATCTTAGCAAATGTATGTGATGAAATCTAAATGTTTTAATTCCAATTTTACAAATGGTTTGTCACATTGTTAAGGATTTTAATGTTTCCTTTGTTTATCACACTGTATGCCATGAAATCTAAATGTTTTAATTCCAATTTTAAAAATGGTTTATCACATTGTGAAGGATTTTAATGTTGTTTTATATATATATATATAATTTAGGTAAATAGTTTTGTGGTGAGTTTAGTAAAAATAAAAATAAAAAGTTGAAAACATTTGTATACTCNGACTGAAAGAGAGATTAGAGTAGAAAAAAAATCAAGATTTAATGAGAAATGGTAAATTGTAGAATCTGTTTTGTTGCATTTAGAGTAGCCACCTGTTCTATAATCTAACAAAGTTACAAAATTAAAAAAAATTAAAACTAGTATAGATCCACCTTGCAACTTGTTCTATCAAGTATTTAGAGGGATCAAAACCTGGTCTCTCAAGTATTTAGAGGGATCAAATTTTTTGAGGTCTAAATTTTTTTCTTATTGTATAAAAAATCTCTAAATACTTGATAGATTCGGATTTAAATAGATCTTACTTATGTATATCCATATCAAGAAAGTCAACCTTATGTAACATCAATGGATGGATCTTAATAGAGATAACAGCTGAAGCTTTGTAATTGATTGAATGAGAAATATCTACCTTTGAAGTAGAAAATTTCATATTCTTGGACTCTTAAGTATGGAAAACCTACATCCAAAGAGATAGCATGTGGAGAAGTAGGTAAGCAATCCCCCATAACCTTATGACCTTTGGTTTATAATGGAGCTGCAACCTAATATGCATTGAGATCAACAGAACATATAACCTGTGTATAAGTAAGGTGCTTAACCTTTAGTATTATGAGTTTCCATAAGGAATAGGATGTCTGTAATAAGAATCACTTCATCTGAGAGGCAGGAGTGATGAAGAATAAACCAAAAGATTTGAGTGAAAGATATCCTATATTTTTTTGGCGGTGTATTTGAACAATAGCTTTGTATTATGCACTTTCACAATAGTTCATAACCAAAAAAATTCTTTGAAGAAAGAAAATAGCTAGTAATGTCATGTGCGCACCAGTATATTGCAATATACTCCAAGCAAGTACAGTAATCTATTTGTACCAGTCAATCCATATTACAGTTGTATTTACCATCAAGCGTGCACCTGTGTTCTTTAACTTCTGTCAGATTCATTTGCACAACCTCTATTCATTGATACATTGACTACCAACTCTGTATGCTATTTCAAAAGAATACTATTGCTTATACATATTTGTCTTCTTTCCAAGTGGACCACTGAAATGAAATACAACCAACTGAAAGTTGTTAATGTTTGAACTTCCTGTGGCCAGATCGTCTTTCAAAATTTGCAGCCCAAGTAGGGATGGATCGAAAGAGGATTCAAGCTTCACATTTTCATTCGGATTGATATTAAACTTGATCCCATATACATAGCTGTGGCAATTGTAATGAGGGTGTTGTTGAGGTGAATGAGAGATTTTGATTTTGCTCAAAGGGCTCAGGCTCAAACAGAACTGTATGCTTATAATTAGGCACCCAAGAACCCACAATCTTACCATGCCTTGGGAGATTTGCACCAGCAGAAGAGAGACACAGAGAGCTAGTTGGCTAGAAGTTTTCTCAGATTGTAACAAGCATACACTCCTCAATGTTGCCGCTTGCTCCTTTCAGGCCTTAGTGTTACTGTTATTATTGTTGTTCTGGTGTGTCCTTTGATACTGAAGAAAATGGTGTGATCTGAGAGGAGGAGGAAGGATTTCCAATCGTCCCAAAGGAGGAGCGCCGAGCTCCAGCAGTCCCTCCATAACCAGTACCGCCTGGGTCATACTGGGTCTTAGAGATGGGTCCTTAATGAGACACCAGAGCCCGAGGTTGATCACATTTCTGGCCTCCTTTTCACTAATTTCATCTCTCAGACGAGTATCAACAAACTCCATGACGTTCTTGGTTCCCAAACCATGAACAGTTTCATGGAGACAATAATAGTCTGAATATGGCGTATCAATGCATCTGAAGCCTGTCAAAATCTCCAGCAGAACCACTCCAAAACTATACACATTTGCAGCTTCCTCATCCTCTTGCCCTGTTCTCTTCACCCAATTGTTGCTGCCATTCGACCGAGATTCCGGCCTAGCGAAATCCGCAGGTCTGGCTGAACCAAATCCAGAGAGCTTGGCAGTGAATCTTTCATCTAAAAGTATGCTGTTTGCATCAATTTTTACATTGAGAACTCTGTTCCTGCAATCCCGGTGAAGATAGGCCAGACCTCTGGCCAGTCCCAGGCCAATCCTTCTTCTCATGATCCAGGTTAAAACATGGCTTTGATGGCCTGGTTCTCCTGCTGCACTAAAAAGCCTTTTGTCAAGGGAATCCATGGCCATGTAATCGTAGACTAGTAAATATTTTGAAAGCCCAATGCAAACCCCTCGCAGATGAATGATGTTCGGATGGTGAAGATAAGATAGCACAGTTACTTCATTGCAAAATTTCTCAGAATTGGTCTTCTCGAGGAGCTTAACAGCCAAATGGGCTCTGTCAGGAAGGATGGCCTTCCACATC
Source organism: Pseudotsuga menziesii (assembly GCA_001517045.1). Classification (NCBI taxonomy): domain Eukaryota; kingdom Viridiplantae; phylum Streptophyta; class Pinopsida; order Pinales; family Pinaceae; genus Pseudotsuga; species Pseudotsuga menziesii. The sequence continues at coordinate 536,291 of LPNX010515623.1, forward strand.
GGACATGAACCAGAGAAACTGTCAATTCTCATACTAAAACCTGAAGTAGCCTTATGCAACTCTTCGTATGAATACTTTTTAATATATGCAGGCAGGCTAACCAAAGATTTTATGTCGATACCTCCTGGTCTGAACAGGAATCGATCACCGAAAGATCTCCGAGCTGGTGAGAAAGCTGTTATATCTATGCTTCCTGTTTCATGTTCATCAAGACTACTGAACGACTCTGGAAAATCTCCATCCAGGGCTCTTATAATAAGCCCTTCTTCTTCACTGGTTACCCTCTCTTCTGCAGATAATGCTATGTTTCCTTCAAAGCATTTCTCAATCTGTTTTCTGTCCAATTCTGTGCAAACAGACCAGAATGAATCACATTTCTGAGTATCAGGGATTCTCATGACAAGCAATTTCATATACCTAAGAAATTGCGAAACTTCACAAAAATGAGGTCGACTTGCAGGATCAGTGTCCCAACATTTACTGATATAATCAGCCAGCATAGAAGGACAGAACGAAGGCCAAATAGGCCTCCGTCCCTGTTTTATAATCTCAAGCATCCCGTTGTTTCCAACGCAGAATTCCTCAAAGGGCTGTTTGCCCGTGAGAATATGATAGCAAATCATCCCAAAGCTGTAAACATCTGCTTTGTATGTTACACTCTTCAAAATCCCACCATAGACTTCGGGTGCCATCCATGGCCAAGACTCTGCAAGAAGACCCTCGTTACTAAGCGTCAATCCAGCCTTCCCCATGTTCAAAATCTTGACCCTACAATGCCCTTCGTCTCTGAAATCCTTTACAGCACTAGGCTCTATAAGCACATTCACAGGCCTAAGATCGAGATGCATTTTTCTCTGGCCGTGTAAATATTCCATCCCTCTGGATATCTGTAACATGATATCAATACCAACATGGAGGGGAAGCGACAAGCGTGATCTAGACTCCTGGAGTAATCTAACCAGATTCGAACTCACCATCTCTGTTACAAGATAATACCGATCAGCACCATGCATGCTTACTCCAATAACCTGCACAAGAAATGGGCTCTGCAGCCTTGCTAATTCCATGGCTTCTTTCTGAACAAATTCATGACCTATAATCTCCTTTAAACCGACCTTGATTCCCAGCCATGAGCCCTCACAGATTTGACCACTTAAACTCACATTGCTTTTTCGCTTCAAGTCCCGGGGATCGATCTCCAACAACTTGGGGAAACCTAATTCCGCGAGCTTCTCTGCCAAGAACTTGGCCAGGCGAGACTTGTTTTCTTGATCTTGATTCAGCGTGAACGTAATATTCCTTCTGAGAGCAGTTTTCTTCTCGTATTCGACCCAAATCCCCCGCAACAAGCTCACCAGCTGCTTCCTGTCGACGTACTCTTCATGAATCCGTAATGGGCTATTCATCTCTCCAGTGAATTCTCCCATTCTTCTGCAACAAACGCCATCATAGGCCTCATGATTCCCAGCTAGCACGATGGCCAGTTCCAGCCCCAGAACGCAGTACAGAAGATCGTGCATGTGAACAGCATGAGCTTCCCCGGTGGCTGCTAATGTGAGAGCTCTCTTCCACCAGTCTGGACCGGAACAGGCCTGTAAATAAACTTCGGCCTCTTTGATCACGCGATAGACTTCCTTCCATGCTCGCCCAAGAACAACTTTCGAATTCTCGTCCCCATCGGTTACAAGGCCTGATTCTTTTCTGCACTGAGAAACCCGTTTGATACTAGGACTCTCACAGCACCTTGGCGCTGCAGTACAGAACTTGGAGAGCTTGGACAGAAACGCACGGCAGAGATTATCGGATTGAGATTCATTAAACCTGGGCTTCTTCCCTTTGTCAAAACGAACGTCCCTTATGCAATCCAGGACCTGCTTCTGCCACTCCATTTCACTGTACTTCTACAAAATTATTTGGGCTAAATTTGATCATATTCATCTTTCTTACTGGATTTGAACCTGGGCTATGGCCAAATCTTACTCACTGTGTAATGCTAAAACTTTCATGAAATTCCATAACAGCGGTTGCGCTCCAGCCAAATGAGAAACGATTGGGTTATTATAGCATGGTGCGCGAAATACAATATAGATGATAGCAGGCTTGCGCTGCAACAACAGCAGGGATCATGTTTCCACTGACTCAAATTTCGGTCTTCAAAGCCAAAGGCAAATAGGATCTTGGACAGCCCTTGACTAGTGGGATCTACAACCACACGTTCAATTTTCAATTTTCCACCTGTTTCTGTACAAACGGCCTGTATGGTCTTTACCCCATAGCCTCGAGGTGACACGTTTTAGAAGTTTCGATCCCGCGCCTCCCGACAAAAATGGGTAGGAGGAGGGATACTGGATGCCAATATTTTCTTCATCACGAGATCAATTTTGCTAAAAACTGTACTTCTCTCGACGGATCGGCCCGGTAGAGTGTCATGCAAGCTTTAAGAGAGGAGATGGAATTGCGCCTCTTAGTAGCCTAGCCTAGCCTAGAGGAGATGAATTTGCTTTGGGCAGAATACTGGTCCATTGCAAAACTTTAACAACTTTAGCAAGGTCTTGTGTGACAATGGTTATATATATCTGGGTGGATAAATCATTTTTTATCTAAATAAAGGCTTTCCAACTGGTTTTTACAGTTTTCATTTTGTTTTTCTGAAAAAGAGATTTTTCAATGAAAATTTTGTGTAATAGTTAAGTTTTTGGGGTTATATAGTTATAAATCTAAATAAAAAGAACTATAAAGTAAACATTTTGTTTTTCAAAAAGAAAAAACAGTTCTTTGATATTTTATTGAATCAAACTTAACATATAAGATATATGATATTGTGTATCATTCCAAATTGCTGGATAGCGAGGCGAAAACATGTCAACAAAATATCAACAATCTAAAGGAAGTCAAATTGCCCAACAAGCACCATAAACCCCCAGCTCCGAAACCTCGGAGAGGGACTCTCCACATGATCTAAAGGTAGCCGAATCAGTGCCCTGAAAGCCTATCCAAAGGAAGCACACGAGGGGAAAGTAGATACCCCTTGACTAAAAAAGGCAACCATAAATGCCATAATCAGCTCATATCTATGAGCGAGACGGTAATGAAAGAGGCTTAATAAGAGTACAATCTTTCAAAGAAAGATGTAAGCCACCGTTATAACAAATCTCTTCTCCGTCAAAGATTTCATAATAATTCATAATAGGAGAGAAACCCCATATCCAAAACAAGTGCTTCCTTTGATAGGCCATCAGCAACTTGATTGTGCTCCCTATAAATATGTTGAAAGCTCAAGGAGAGAGAAGAAGCCTAGACAGTTTTGATGTGATATACCAACTGTAAAAAAAGGAAAATAGAGCAGCGTGTTTGCAGTTACAGTCTAGGTATTTAAATTTTCCAAGAAAGACCGGTTCTTCCTTCTAAAAGCAAAGAGTAACGGGAGTCCAGAGCATCACGAACCTCCTTTGCAAATGTACAAGAACCAAAGAGATGGTCCACTGTCTCATGTTTAGTTTTGCACATACAACATTGCCCAGGATCGATCCATCCCCTTTTCAATAAATTATCCCAAGTATAAATACGGTTTTCCATGCTCATCCAGGAAAAACATTTGAGTTTCAGAGGAAAATTCCATTTCCAAAGTTTATTATATTGTCAACCAGTAAGAGTATTTGAATCAGAAGACACAATCAGATCATAAGCCAGGCAAGCACTCCCATCACCATTTAGGTCATTGTACATCCAAAGTAGCCTGTCTTCACGTTCTGATAAGTATATCTCACCATGGGAGAGCCCATCGATATATCTTGTCCATTCATCCTTCCAAATACCCCCTAGCTCAAGATCATCCGCCATCAGCCAATAAGACTTATGGGAATGTGGAGTGCCAGGGTTGCGTGCCTGCAGGAGAGCGGTAATGTCATGGTCTTTGAGGTATTCACGTAATTCTAAAGAGAGCACAAAGTCAGAGTTTAACCCTGAAATCAGATCAATGCCCACCTTTATATGGGTTCCATTACTTGCTTTCCATCCCAATTTGCAACTGAGCCAAGGAATCACTCTGATGAAGCCATTCCAAATATGTGAGGTATTTTGGAACACAAACTTTTTCGTGTGGAGCCAATTCTCAAAGGTGCCTTTCCTGAGATATTTTGCTTGAATAACCAAATGCCAGAGACCTTTGCTTCTAAGGATACTCCACATGCTTTTCAGTTGGAGCGAAATGTTGAACCAGTCAAGATTTTTTATATTCCAACTTCCTATCGAGTAGGGTCGCGAGAGGCCTTTCCAATCAGCTAGGTGAAGTTTTCTCTTGTGAGTAGATCCTCCTCAAAGGAAAGTAAAGATACACTGTCTAAGCATGTTAGTAATAGACTTTGGTATTCTAACAAGTGAGAACCAATATACTGGTATCCAGACCATAACAGATTTGATCAGTGTGAGTCTACCCCCAATAGAAAGAAGTTTATAGGTCCAATGACCAATTCTATTCTCAAAGTTTTTTACAATCCAGCGCCAGTCCTTTGAGCCATAGCCAAACGGTTTGAGCAAAAAACCCAGGTATTTGAACCCAAGACCAATTGGTTCCATTTTATACGAAAGGATTGCTTGGATACTGCTACTGACCTCCTCCTGCAAATTGTTACAGAGAAAGGAATATTTCTCTATACTTACACACATGCCCAAAGTGGAACAGAAGAGATCCATGATACCTTTATAAGCATCCCATTCCTCCATAGTACCAATGCTGAATAACACAACATCATCCACAAATAGTAAATGAGTTAAAGCCATATTTGAAGAAAGGCAAAGACCTTGTAAAAGACTTGAATGCTTGGTTGCATCAATAATTCGACTAAGCCCTTCAATGACCCACAAAAAGATGAGGGGAGATAAGGGGCATCCTTGATGCCACGTGTAGCATTAAGGAAACGAGACAGGGACCCATTGATCAAAACTAAGAAATTTACAGAAGTAATACATCCCATGATCCAATTTACAATACCCAAGGGTAGAACTATCTGGAGAAGGATCAGTCTAATGTATGTCCAGTTGACCCTGCCAAAAGCTTTAATGAGATCCAATTTAAGTACCAGTGCCTCCAAGTTTTTTATTTTAATCATGTGTAAGATTTCCTGAGTTACACCAATTGGTTCCTGTATTTGTCGATTATTCAAGAACCCAAACTGTTCCAAAGAGATTCCTTTTGCCAAAATCGGCTTATTTGTGTTCGAGATTACTTTTGAGATGAGCTTATAAGCAAGGTTACAGAGCGAGATGGGTCTAAAGTCTGCAAAGGATTTGGGCTTATCACTCTTGGGAATGAGGGTCAAGAAGGTGGAGTTTAAAGCCCCCCATCCCACCCTTCCTCCACTTCTTTGACTTGGTAAAGCTGGACTTATGGAAAGCGATGGAGTTATCTCGCAAGGTAGGTTTATTTTTACAAAGTGTATAATGTATGGTTTCACTCACTTTTTTCTATACAGAGTTTTCTAAATATGCATTACTCAACATAATTTGCACTTCAAGGCAAGGATAAACTTTGTAGGGCAGTTTCTACAATGATATATTTGTCATATAATTGTTTTCTACTTGACATGTTACATGTCTTAATTGTCACATCAACAACACAAATATCCTTATCTAGTAGTTGTGATATATAGATGAAAAAAGAGCTATACATATTTGCAAGGTTTAAGGTTGCTTTTGAGAAAATGCATAATCTCACATACAAGGTTTTAAGTGCATAGTGTATGGCTTGCACCTTATTCTACATGGGGCTTCTAAATATGCATGATTCAACTTACTTTGTACCTCAAGGTAGGCTATGCAAGGTTTAAGTTTATTTTTGCTAGTTTTGGGAAAGTACATAATTCCATTTACAAGGTTTTAAGTAGATAGTGCACATTGTAGGGTTTCACTAACCTTTTTTTATATTGAGCCTTCTAAAAATGTGCATGCTCCAACATGCTTTGCACCTCAAGGAAACGCCATACAATAATGATCTACTTGTCATGTCAAGGTCATTGTCACATTTCAAATTCATAGTGCAGATGGAGATGCTCTGTTTCGAGCGGTGACAAGAGTTTTGAGAGTCAACCAGGTCCTATGGTTTCGCGGCTAGGGTTTCATCCCTAGTTGTACCCATTTGCAGTGGAGCTTCCTGCTTGGGGTTGTCTGAGAGTCTGAACACCAAGCTCTCCTCGGCGTGGTGTAGATCCCTTATGCGGCGACCCATTGCTTACAGTGGTGGCGCCAACGACTTATCTAGGGTTTCGATGGACCATGTTGCTATGAGGTGGAGGAAATGTATCCACAGTGTTGCGCATCGCTCTTTGGTGGAGTGGCGATTCACTCTCTCATTTGAAGACAGGTTTCTTCATGGCGACAATTATTCTCTGAGGTGTAGATTCCTGCTTGGGCGTTCCTTTGTGCTGGAGGCGTGGCTCCTATGTTTTCTCCACTGTGTCGGCGTCGGACGACATGGTCTGATGTTGCCCCTCTACTTTTGGAGGCCCTCTCGGGCTATACCTTGTGTTTGGATTGTGGAGGTCAAAGCTGCTAGTGGCAGCGATCCCTCTGCTTTTGTTGGTGGTCCTACACATGCTGAGGTTTTTTGTGGTGTTGTACATTTCTTTTCAAATGGATATCAAGGCTTCTTTACCAGTTTCTTGCTCTTTTCAAGCAGTATTTTTTAGTTCTATTTGAGCATATTGCACATTTTATTGTTGCCCTTATGTCTTGGGTGTTAGGTATGGTTGTTTGACCACACCTGAATATGTTTTGGTCAATTTTCTCATAAGGAATCCTATTGGTTATCCTGGGCTTTGTACTTTGTTACCTTTGATTCATTTGAATATCAAGGAACGAATTTTTTTGCTTGAAAAAAAAAAGATTCTTGTCACATTACATGCCTTAATTGTCACAACAAGAACACAAATATCCCTATGTAGTGGTTGCGATTTATAGATTGAAAAAGAACTATACATATTTGCAAGGTTTTGGGGAAAGCACATAATCCCATTTTAAAGGTTTTAGGTAGATAGTGCATAACATATGGTCCCACTCAACTTATTTTACATGGGGCCTTCCAAATATGCATAGTTCAACTTGTATTATATTTCAAGGCAAGGCTATGCAAAGAAACTTTAGATGGTGCCTACATCGATCCACTTGTCATGTTAGAATGGTTCCTTGCTTATCACATCAAGGTTTTTGTCATGTTGCACCGTGTTAATTGTCACATCAACAACATATAGGTCCTTATGGGGTCAATGTCAAAATGATTCCTTTTTTGTCATGTTAAAATGCCATCCACGTCATGTCAATGTCATAAATGGTTCCTTACCTTTCATGTCAATGTTCTTGTCACATTACATTACCTTGCTTGCCAAAGTCAATGCCCTACCTTGCATCTCATGTCAAGATGCCATGTGAGGGAGCCAGTGTAAGGTGATTTGAATGACCCTCGTATTACATCAAGGCGACATCAAAGGGGGGTAGAGTAATGTGCTAGGATGACCTGACAAGGAGAACAATGCAACATGACATAGAGCACAACATAATGTGATAGGTGACCTTGCAAGGTAGTGTAACATTACATAGTGACATGATGAGGAGCATAGTGTAAGGTGACAAGTATCTTGACGTGATATGTAGGGGTTTCTAGTGATGCTACATTGTCATCCTTATCATATCATCTTGAGGTCATAAGAAGTGTAAGGCCATTTAATTTGACATGAACCTTGACATGAAGCAAAATGAAACATTTAGAACATTGACGTGATTAAAGAACCATCATGTAGTATATAGGGATATAACATGACAAGGAAAGGGACCATTTGTCATGTTAACATGGCATTGCTTAACATCATAGAAAAACATTATAAGACAATGTAATTCTAACCATGTCAAGAGATGGCAATATTTGCACCATGCAAAGTTTCTAATGAGAGCCTTCCTTAAAACCTTGACATGACAAATATGACAATCTTGACCTAACAAATAGGACGATGGAAGCACCCTATAGAATTTCAAATACAACTCATGGAAGCTTGCCCTATTAGTGTCATTACCATGTTTTTGCCTAGAGTCTTGCTTGACAAGTAGGGAAGGGCAACAACTCTTAGCATAATAAAGTCTCTGAGGAACCGAGCATAAAATCTCTAACCAAAACCTAGCGTCACATAGAACTTCATATAAAAAGATACTTATTTACAAGCTTTCAAGTAAAACATTGGTTTTTAGATGTAGCTTAGTTAGGAGAAATGATTGTTACACTCTTCACACACTCTAATTCATTTTTTTGAAAGTTTCAAACAAAATATCTATCACTTAAAACGATCTCATTGAATTCTCTTCCCAAACCCCAAACGATCTCATTGAATTCTCTTCCCAAACCCCAAACCTGTGCTAGATATTTTGAATGCTGTCATGACTAAGTTGTGCGTGAGTCGACCTTGATCATATTTATTCAATAAAACCTCATTCGCTTTCACGGGAGCTCTATGTGCCAGGTAAAAAAGGCTGCTGAATGCTGTCCTGAGACTGATCTGACATGAATTTGATTGAAGCCTGAAAGGCTGAACTATTAATGCAACTTACAAGGCAGAGACATATTGCCAAGAGATACCTACAGACATCAACGCATGGATTTCAATTAAATTTATGGTATGTCATTAATTGCAGTCAGCGTCATATACCCCACGTACTCCCGTATTTGTCGTCACTCCATGGCTTTCTATCAAAGCCATGGTACTTTGATTTCAATCATATTCATATATCACAGGTACTTTTTTTTTTTAATTTGTTAACTTTGATGTTAACAATGCAACCAATGTGAATAAACTTACATTTTTCAAAATGCAATCTCATGGTTAAAATTAACCCAATCTAGAAATACAATTTAAACCATAAAAGATTACAATTCGATTAAAAGATTATTTAATTTCTGTTCCAGACACGGACTTGCGTGGTTAATGGATTTACTGGCCTCTTCTTTCAACCCACAGATAGTCCTGATGATGGATATGATGTAGATTGAGAAAATAGTTACCGTGGAGGAGAAAAAACTGAGATTATATGATTGATAAGAAGAAAAATAACATTTAATTACTTCAAAATGATATAACAAATTTAAATATATTAAATATATTTTTAAGAAAATCAATGAGATGTAAAATAGTTTAAGCTTAATACGTCTTCTAAATCTAAAATCGATACTAAAAAATCTAACCATATTAAAGATTGGTTCTTGGTAACTTAACCAATGATAAACTTGTTAGTAAAAAGGATTGTTACTAAAAAAATTCTTTCACTTACCAACAAAATATATATATATATTTTCAATTTTTTTTATCTTTGCATAAACTATATTAAAGATCTTTTACACAAATTTCATGCAAGCTACATGCTTTAAAGTCTCAATCTCCACTGCGATAAATTCCACAGCAGCACGTCCCGCACGTTTCCATTTCCAGTTGGGTGGTCTCTGTGACATAAAAACTATGCTGCATCACAGCTACTGTCACAATGAATTTCCTCCAAAAGTTCCATTACTTTAACTTTTTAGTCCTCAAAATTATGAAACATCTTGACTTTCTTGAAGGAAAGGCACTTATATTCAGATACCCATATTTCAGTAACCATAGAAATCATTTCAAAACGCCTACCATTAGTACAGTACTTTCTGAGTGATCTCATTTTCAAAATGACCATCATTACCCCCTAATTTTAAGGTGTAAAACACCAATTCTAGAATCACATGCAATCCCAGCACCATATTTTAAATGCTATATTATTTTACCATATGTTAAACTGTGCAGACTGGAATGATTACAGTGAGCTGCTTCACAACTGGCGAGTTCACAGTGATCTTATAAAAATATCTAGGCCTATCACAAGCTAAAAGTGATTGATTTAGGTTATTCCATGAATGCCCATTTCCACCTTTGTTCTGATGGCGTCCATCTTTACAATAAATAAACCAAAAAAAAATGCCCAACCTACAGGTCAAAAAGAAAATACCGTCCATCTTTACCATAAATAAACAAAAAAAATGCCCAACCTATAGGTCAAAAAGAAAATGCCCAACCTATAGGTGGTCTAGGATAGCCATCATGAAAACTGTGAGTTTATATGGATGGTTGATTCTTTCTATTTAACAGGCAAAGAGCAGAGTTAATAGTTGACTGGGAAACTTATCTGGATTGCTGATATCTTTCATCCCAGTCCATTTCCATTTTTTTTAATGGCTTTTCTCTTTATCAAAAATAAATAAAAAGATGCCCAACCTATAAATAATCTAAAGATAGGGACTCTAAATTGCTGATTCCCTCTATTCAAAAGGCAAAAAGCAAAGTCAACAGTTTACTGGTAAACTTATTTCGATTGCTGATCCCAATCCAACATTAAGGCATGCAATTTTGAAGCAATGCCAATGGCCTAATGCGATAAACAAAAGTTGAGAGCTTTTTGGCTGGATAGCAGGCCTGTTTTTTAAAGATTTCAAAGCCTCAAATCCCAAGATGGTCATGGACAATAGAAACACATACATGTGAAATAATAAGAAACGCTTCAGATTCCAAAGGTAATCAATTAAACAAGTAAAATCCAACATCTGAAATAAAGCCATTCATTGTCTTACTAGTAAAGAGAATACAAGAAGACAAAAGCTAGCACAGAAAACAATAAATCTGGTCAGATATAGTAGCCACTTGTGTAATAAAGATGATTATTGTTTATGTTATTATCTAATCCTAAGTATGACCGCTGCTGTTAATATAAATAGAATCGAGAATCCTGAGGTTTGTGGCACCCAGTAATGAAATGTTTTGGGAGGAGAACCCACGTGATTTGCTGTCTGGGGAATCGTTGGGATTGGGAATTGATATTATTCTTTTTGAGTATTTCAGAGACGGTGTTTCCTCACACAAAAAAAATATTGTCATTTTACCATTTTTAGCTTAAATTTTCGAGGGCATTCACTGTTCAGGAATAAAGAAAAAGATGTTAAGGTGGCATACTGTATTTTTATACCTAGAAACTGCGAATCTCCCCACGTCAATTATATCTAGAAACTGCGAATCTCTTCACGTCCACAAAGTGCCCATCTACCGATGGTTGTCTTGCCTTTCCCTTTTGCTACCATCATATCAGGAAAGATTCCAATTCAGATTAAAAAAACAGTCTAATCTAGTCGAAGACTGGCAGAGCTCAAACAAATCGAATAAGAACGAACCCCAAAAGATATGAGAAGGACCATCGACTAGAAGCTGTGTTTACAGTCAAACATATTCAACCAGCATTTAATAAATGGTGTAATTCATGCCTGTGGAATATTATCTACCAGTGCAAACATTTTTCTGGGAACGTTGATATGACCCTGCTGAAAGTCTGTATGTCTTCATATTGACACACTATTATAAGCCAGTAAGTAGGGGTTGAGGGTGCGGTCAATAGTGAGGGCCTTTCACTGTCCCAAGAGTCTTCATATTGACACACTGGTATTAGCCAGTAAGTAGGGGTTGAGGGTGGGGTCAATGGTCAGGGCTTTTCACTGTCCCAAGGGGAGTCCAGACAAAGGTGGGGTCAATGGTGAGGGCTTTTCAATGTACCAAGGGGAGTCTGTGTCTTTCACAAGTCAGGAATAAGTCAGGTATAATGATGTGTTTTTAACCAATTTTATGATAGATACATAAATGATGTATGATCTATGTAAAAAGGACATAAAAGTAAATATAAAAGAGGTAAAATAGATTCACAAAGGATGTAGGAAGGATGCAGAAGCAATGCAATATGAATGACATGTCATAGTCAAATGAAGGATGCAATGATGCAAAGAGGATGCAAATTGCAAATACAAAATGACAAAAAAAAATTGTTCCATATCCAATTACTTGATAATTTCATTTAAAATAACTTTGGAGCTGTCATTCTCATTTCATTTTTTCCCAAGTGGGGTGATGGTTCTTTGTTTGTTATTTATGAGGCAATATTTAAATAATTTTGTGCAAATGTGATGTAGGAAGGATGCACAATAGACATAGGAATGACATGTGACACTCAAATGAAGGATGCAAAATTGATGCATAGAGGATGCAAATTGCAATACAAAATGACAAAAAACGTTGTTACATGTCCCAATTACTTGACAATTCCATTTAAAGTAATTTGCGGTTGTCAATCTCATTTCACCCCCCCCCAACCAATTACTTGGCAACTCCATTTAAACTAATTTTCGACTCTCATTAGCATTTCATTTTTTTTGCCAAGTGGGGTCACTATACTTTGGAGTTGTTTGATATTTATGAAGCAATAAGTGAATAATTTTGTGCAAATGTGATGCAGGAAGAATGCAAAAACAATTGAAGAAGGATGGGCATGTGATAGTTAAATGAAGGATGCAAAAGTAATGCAAAGACGATGCAATTGCAAATACAAAATGATGGAAAACATTGTTCCATGTCCCAATTACAGTTTCATTTAAAATAATTGTCAATTGTTATTCCTTTTCATTTTTTTCAGTGTTCTTTGTAGTTGTTTGATATTTTTGAAACAATATTTGAATAATTTTGAAAGAGCATTTTAATCATACACCCGATTTAATTTATAGTAATTTTTAATTGTCATTCTCATTTTTTTTCCAAGTGGGGTCATTGTTCTTTGGAGTTTTTTGATATTGACAATATCTAGAGAATTTTGAAGAAGCATTTTAATCCTACACTCACTAGAAACATTTCTTTAAGGTATGACACATAATTATGGTAATCATTTTCTTAGTGGTCCTATTTTTCATGAGTTGCCCTATTTTTTTATTAGGTTGTTTATATTGGAGTAGTTTTCTAATAAGTTTTCATGTTTTCGATGTTATATCCATCTATTTTAATGGAATCTAACATATATTTCAAATTTATTGCTTATAACAAGTAGATTTTGAGTTTTTTAATTCATGTTATAGCTAAACCATTAATAGCCTTTCTTGGGTTTATGGTGGTTTTCTCTTTCCTTCTTCCCTTGACTAGTCTCGGAAAATCCCAATTTTAGTAGGTACTAAACAATCCTAGAGTATGGCAAGCTCATCAACCTTCCTTAAACATATAAATTAGGGGTTTCTTCAACTTGCAAATATAGGTATCTTGCTCATTCATCTCCAAACCTTTGAATTGATTCATATACACTTCTTCTTCAATCACACCAATCGGGTAGGATTCATTTTTCTAAGAGCATAATTCTCACTTGAAATAAGAGAAAAAGTCTCACCATAATCGGTTCCCTTTTTCTAAGAGAATCCTCTAGAAACAAACTTTTCCTTTCATACTTTTCAATACTCTCGTCAGTCGTATGCTTGATCGTGTACAACCCTATGGAATCAATCATTGATTTTTGCACAGGGTTTGGTATAATGTCCCAAACAACATTTTTGGGGATGGAGTTATACTCCTCTATCATGGCATCTTACCATTCCTTTTCTTCATACACATCCTCAAAACTAGAAGTCTTAGCCAAGTTTTGTTGTCATACATTAGTGTCATAGGATCATGAAGTAACCTGTAAAGGCCACCATCCCACATACCTCTTGACAGATCCCTTAGACTTGCTATATTACAATCACTTCATTGCATTATTGATCTTCAAAGACAACTACACAATGAAAATATGTCATTTAAAAAATTGAAAGAAGGCTCTTGTCAAACTAGGAACAAACAAAAGATTATGAAACTCAAGAACATCACCTGAAGGCATCTAAAAAGATACGAATCCCAATCCCTTCACATAATAAGAGGCTTTTCCACCCAACTCGACTTGCATTCCACCCCATTAATCTTGAAACCTATTAAATATTTTTCTGTCATTCTTAATGCACCACTAACCACATACCACCCAACATTGGACATGGTGCTGACAAATAATCAAGAGGCCATGGAGAAAATAATCTCAACCTTGGATGTTAACTTATCCAATTCAGTAATAGTCTCTACACTTTGCGCAACATGTTTTCATTGCTTGGACTTTACTTTCTTGTTTTCTAAACCCTTACTTGCATAATGCCCCCTTTGATGACAACAAAAACATTTCACATGACTCAAATCCTCCCTTCCTTGTCCTTTTGATGAGGTAAAGTCCTCTACTTCTCCTTCCTTGGTTGAACTGGACTCTAATCTTATCTCTTCCTCCACAAGCTCATCCCAAACCTTTCTAAATGAGGGTAGGTTTTCGAGATGGATAAAACCCATTACCCATGCAAAGGAATTGGCACCCTATCCTCATCTTCAACTCTCATCCCTTTCGCAACAAATTGATCTCTCAACTATGTGATCTTCATTAAGTAACCAACCATGGAATCTATGTCACTACAAGGAAAATACCAATTGGTGAAGGTTTTTACAAAACCACTTCCCCCTTCTTTGTTTTTAACTAAGGATTTTAGTAGAGTCGAGTGTTGGAGGTTTTAACATATGCTTTTTGTTTAGTGGTTTCAACCATATATTTGAATGGATGTGCTTACTTATCAGTTTCATAAGCGTATAACCCTGTCATAAGCACCAAGATAGATTAAAACATTTTATAAAAAAATATTGGTTATTTTTTCAAAAAAAATTGTTGGTATATCATTTATATTCAATGATATCAACGCATAGCCATACCTTTCACACCAAAGTATGGTAGAATAATATTTTATTTTCACTTCATTATTTATGTTATACAACATTGATGCATAACCATGCCATACACATTAAATTAGGTTTAAAATATTTCATGAAAAATATTATTCCTTTATTTAAAATATACTTATTAGTGTGTTAAATAGATTAAATAAAAGTGACGCATAACCATACCAAACCGAGTTTATGAAGGGTCTTTTATTTTAAAGGAAATCAATGGTGCTTCCAATACATTTAATAGATCCAGTGCTTAAACATTTACCATGCACATTGAGGTAGGTTAATGTACATAACAAAAATATTGATCATTTTTTAAAACAAAACATGACAACGCACTCAATAGACATAACAACTTCAATGCATAACCTCACTGCATGCACATGACAACGCACTCAATAGACATAACAACTTCAATGCATAACCTCACTGCATGCTCATGACAACGCACTCAATAGACATAACAACTTCAATGCATAACCTCACTGCATGCACCATGTAAGGTTTATATACATATAATGTTGACCATTTAAAAAAAAAAAACATTTTGGTGCATCTTATATATTTAACTACATTGGTGTTTAACACACCAAACACAAATTTAGTGTAGATTTTTAAAATATTAAAAAAATAAATAATATGACTTATACATATAAACACAATGGTGCATTGGTATGCTTTACACCTACAAAAGCAAAAATGCTTTGTATTCCCTTTGA
Organism: Pseudotsuga menziesii; assembly: GCA_001517045.1. NCBI lineage: Eukaryota > Viridiplantae > Streptophyta > Pinopsida > Pinales > Pinaceae > Pseudotsuga > Pseudotsuga menziesii. Next base: position 551,655 of record LPNX010515623.1, read on the forward strand.
CCGTGTTATTGTGAGATGATACTAGACTAATGCATTTCTAGATTACTTTGCTCATAGTGGATTTTTGTTCATCTTGGAAAGGAATTTTGTACAAGGTACCCAATTTTCATTTTTTCTCTACACAACAATTATGCCTCATAGGCACATATGAAACTAAGTAAATGTATTCTTATCCCTTGATTACATTTTCAATGTTTTAAAAGTTATAATTTGGTTGCTTTTATTTTTTCATTTTTTTTTATTGGTGTGCCCTTGCCATTTGGCTTGCACCACTTGTTAGTGCATGTAAAGGTTGCACTAGAATGTAGTGCTCCACATCATTATGAGCACTCTAGATATTTAAGTTTAATGCACATAAATTTAGAATTCTCTTTGATGTACTAACAAGAGCCACGAGGTGGCAGTGTCCCCGCCAATGTTAATAGCTATTGTAATTAGGGATGAAAAATTATGCATCAATTTCTTAATAGCTATTGTAATTAGGGATGAAAAATTATGCATCAATTTCAAGGAAATTTTGAAATGCTATCTCAATTCTCAACCACTATCAAGTAAGAAACCTTCAATAAAAATAATATTATGGCAAGTGCTGACTATATGGTGTAAGTTGATGCCAACTATATAAAATGGATTTATTATAATCCCACAATATAATAATAATAAAAAAACTTTTATTCGCTTTATTGAATAACAATATATATTATAATTATTATTTTTTATATGAAGATAATATTATATCCAAAAACAATGTTAAATGAGAATTATATTTAGTACATTAGCTTTATTGAATAACAATATATTTTAGAATTTTATACATTGGCCAAAACCAAACAAATTTGGCCAAAAACCAAACTTAGAAGTCCACATTTTATGACACCCTGTTGAAAATATCCTCGGAAGCATAAATAAAGCTCATAGTAGAAAAGTCAATTATTAAACATCCAATGTCCTGTCCCTATCTCCATCCTTCCATAAGGCACCAGTATTTTTGTCTGATGATTGTCAAACATACATCATATTACATCACATCTCTTAAATATCGCCATCCTTCCATAAGGCACCAGTATTTTTGTCTGATGATTGTCAAACATACATCATATTACATCACATCTCTTAAATATCGGAAACAGATTTATCAACACAAGAAAGACAATATGCAGTTCAAATTATATTCACCCCTTGGGTTGTGGCAAGTTGTTATCTTTACCCAACCATGCTATACAAAAGCTCTTAGAGCTCCGGCTAGACTCTCTAATTATTAGTTTATTCAGTGTCCTATATTAAATAAGAGCTCCCTAAAAATATCAGGACGATATTCTATATATTAATGAAAATCCCAAGTGCCTGTGTATTCAAACAGAAGAAAAAAAAAATTATTTGTAGGCCAAAGATATTATGCATGCTAAGAGTTCTAAAAACG
>LPNX010515623.1:553351-611460 GCA_001517045.1 Pseudotsuga menziesii
TTTGAGCAAATCTTGTATTTTAAATTTTGCACAGCATGAGCATTTGGAATGGGTCAGGCTGTAAATGTGAATGTTCCTGAAGTTGATTTTTTTCAAATTTAAGGTATCTACTAGCATATTCCTTCTCTGCTTTTTCAGACTTTGTGAGGGCAATACGCTACAGCCTGTCAGCCTCTCGTCTTGCTTCATCAACCTTGAGTTGGAACGTATCTGCCTCAGCCTGTTTTAAGCCAGTAATATCTTCCAGTTCCTCTATGTGTTTCTTTTGTCTTCAAGTTCCCTATCACACATATCTAATTTAGGACGTGCTTTTTTGAAAACACGATATTTCACCTTTGCAACAGCTTCCATATTCGTTACAACTTCCTGCACTACATCTGCAATACGAGTGCAAGCTTCTTGAGGTGCTATCATCCTTCTCTCTTCACCCTCAGCATTTTTGACAACATCTGTCTCTAACTCTGCATCCAAAACACAAACCACTGTTAAAGATCAGATCGGTTGGTTTGATGGCCTCCACTAGCAGCAGAATGTAAAGCAGTTCCACCTCTGCTATCTTTGCACCAAATCACCACATTGAGACGATGATGGCTCTGAAGGCCGCTACACTACTTTACCAACTCTCTCAAGATCACCACACTTCCTCCTCTCGACGCAACATGAAGGGCTTTGTTCATAACTTCAAACGGTACATCTATACCCATTCCCCTACAATACTCAATTTGATTATTATTATTATTCGATCTGAAACACCAAGAATGATAATCATCGTTAACGAAACACAGGATTTCTCTGAATATTTCCGAGCTATTTCCTCTGGCAGCTGCATAGAGCATGTTTGTAAGGCCAAACTCCTTGTCACCGAAAACCAGCTGTGGCTTTCTCCTCAACAGTCTCTGGACAATCCCTAAATCTTCTGCTGCAGCGGCAGTATAGAGAGCCCAAGGGCCGTAGCCGGCCTCGATCACAGAGTTGGAATTTACATGCCATTCGTGAAGAATTAGCTCCCTGGCGATGAATCCACGGGCTTTGGCTGCATCCGTGAAACGACACTTGTCATCCCAAAGATCTTCCACGTGACGGATTCGTGTGAGAGATGTGAGATCTTTCATGAGAGAGGCCGTGTCCAGTTTGAGCAATTTAATGGCAACCTCAACAAATCCATTGGACGCAGCCCAATCCAACGGTGTTGCAAACCACCACCGGTATCCATTGCGTTCTTCCCATCTCAGAGGCAAGTAATTAAAAGGGAACTGCAAAGAATTTCTCATATTCCATGGCAAGTGCAGGGCCATGCAGGTGTGCGACTGAGTGCATGGTAGTATAGATGGCAGTCGGTGGCTAATGGTTGCAACAAGTATCATTGCTTTGCTGCGAGGTCATTAATTATCAACAAAGTAAAAAACCTACGATATTTAATACATTTATACAATATTTAACACATTTTGATATTAATGTATTTAGTGATGCGCTATTTTATATTCTATTTAATATTTTATATGTTATAAATGCTTCACAATCAATTATCAATTGTCATGTAATAGAGTATTTAAACAAATTTAATACAATTGTATGTTAATGTATGCAGTGATGCACTGTTTTATTATTTATATTGACTTTAATGTTTTATTTTTGATATATAGATCGTTAACAATACCATGGGCTATCGAAGCAGAACACGTTCAGATACAACACAACTCAAATCAGGGCATTTTTCCTTCTTAAAAACCTAAGCAACATGAATCTTAACGCTGTCCCAGTTAATCAGTAATCTCTTCTGATCAGCTTTATTTTTCAAAATAATAGCAGAAATATCCAATCCAGCAATTGTGTTGCAGGTGCTTGAATCTTTCATGAAATCCAAATTTTGTACAAGGCATTGCAATTTACAGATTCTATCCTTTACAGACCTCCCATCAATTCCTTCAACCTCCATGCTCAAGTCCCCAAGGATCTTCTTATAGTGCTTACTTGTAAACATAAACATACTACTGGGATAAGCAATAGTTGGCCAAATTAGGTCAAAGGCCACCGATTTGGAGGTCACGAGTAGCGTATCCAGAGATACAAAGCTCCACTGCATTTCCTTAAAAGTCTCAATAACTTGTTCTCTGCTTATTTCGCATTCTATGATATCATGGGATGGGAATATTGGAGGAATATCAGCCCAACAAAAATGTATATCTTTAGCATTGAATGATTCTCTCAGAGACTTCAATTTCAGACTAAATTTACTCAACAAATCCTCATCTGAAAATTCGAATTGCAATAACAGACGAAAATCCTAGTATCTCTGCTTGGAACAACACCTTTGATAAGCATTTATAATTTATAAAAAACATTAAATGTCCATAATTTAATGCAGTAAAAATTAATTTATAATATTAGCTAGCCATAGCATAAATAGTTGAGAGGAGAAATTGTTATTTATTTATTTATTTTAATATATTTCTTCCTGGGGAGTTAATTCTTACTCGGAGTTGAAATTAAAAGGACGACATGGGAGGCCAATGGAGTTTCAAGAGGAGGAAGAGCTTTTATGACGAACGCTTTGACAACATAAAACCTGCATGAGAAGTCTTTAGGTTATGAAAAAAGGGATATAAATTTCTCTGGTTAGAGTTTTGATAATATATATAGATCGTTAACAATCAATCATCATGTAACAAAGTATTTAATATTGTTGTGGGATCAGAATATTTAATGTTGTTGTAGAATTATAAACTGTTGGATGTAAGCCAGCTGCAAATATTTAACTCCTTAATGTATACAGCATTACTTTACTTCAACCCACAATATTTATTTACAAAATATTAATCATTTTATCCAAAATGCTCATCGTCTAGACCTGGCACATATCATTATTTTGCATTATTTATATATCCTGATTTTGCATTATTTATGTCTCGATGGATTGATTTTTGTGTTTTTCACAGGGAATCTGTCCGTAACAATTTTCAGGCTTATAAATATCACATGGTAGTTGTCCATAATATCAAACTGGTTCACTACATTTTCGATAGATCGCATGTGAACAGTCGTATATTTTCTCAAGTATAATGAATGATTAAATTGAGCATTCCAACAATTCATATTTATTTTCAGCACTGAACAAAGACCAACAATGAAAAAAAATATTTATAAGCCTGAAAATTGTTTTCGGCACTGGAGCAAAGACTGACAGAGATGGCAGAACAATCAGAGCATTGGACAGAACAATGCGGAAAATGAAAAGTTAATGCTGCTGACGTTAGCCCGCCACCGGGTCTTGGGGCACAAAGTCCCACGCCTACGTCACCTATATAAACCAATAAAAAGCAAAATAAATCAGTATTTAAATAATTCCCAAAATAAGTTTAATACAAACTATAGGAAAATTTATATGATTTTGTTAAAGTTGCAACAAATTACTTCGAATAATCGCCTTGAGCGATTCATATATATCCCCTCAGGCGGGGACATAATAATTGTATGGATGTATTGGGATACATGTTTAACATAAGTATACGTGCATTAATGATGTTCGCTAACAACATTGAGCATTGTTATTGTGCACATAGATGTATAAAAACATGTTGTGTTAAGTCATATATATTGTGAAATTATATTTCTATTATTATATTAGTATTGCATTTATTGGTAAGCTTGGATCTTAATTGTAGTTGTCATTTTTGTCTCTTCTATATACCAAGGAGACCTAGTTCTATAGATCAACTCATCTTGTAAATTTGATATATTGTAAAATGAGGTCATTTCCTCTTATTCAACTCTTTATTTTCATTTTCAAGGTGTTGTTACTCTCTCTTTCTATTTTCATGTCATTTTGGGATTTTGATCCATAACATTTGGTATCAGAGCCATCTTTTCTATAATTTATATGGGGAGGTTTCATAAAGTTTTTTTTAGTAGGATTAAATGACATTCGAAGGTACCATTGGTAAAATATCAGGTCCTCGTTCACTAAAGTTCATAATGATATCCATGGAAATTAGGGTTTTTTATTACTCCAAAACTAGTCTCAAGAAAGTGTTTTGGGTATAGTTGTTATATATGAAGCTTTCAATCTCTAATTTGAGTGCATGGGATATGATGTATGCCAAATTAGTTTAGGTAAACATTTCAGATTTAGATCTCAAAAATTGGGCACATGGAAAGCTATACAACTTTACTCTCTTGAAAGGGCCATAACCAATAAGTTGTGGGAAACTTAACATAGATTTATCTTGGGAATTCATAATCTAGTAAAACCTATGACATTTCAGAGAAGGCACATTGAACTACTACTACGAAAAAAATCTAGGTTCAAAAAGGTCAAAATTTTAGAGTTACCTCAGGTGGAAGGCCAACCAACAATACAATCTCCAAATTAGAGTTTGAAAATGTATGTAACTTACAATTGTTATAAATTTTGATTGGAAGATCTGTTTGGGGTAATTAAAAAATAATGGTAAAGTTCAAATATATAATAACTATGGATAATTATTATTATGAGTCCACATGGAAAAGGGTAGAGATAAAAAATACTAGACCAATTAAAAGTCCAGAGAGATCAACTATGACTTGGGAACAAAGTGAAGATATATAACCAAGTATCTAGCTTAGATAAAAAAATGCGATGAATTGAATGATGTTGGAGGAGCCTAAGTCGACTAGCCGAATAGGTCCTTTAGTCGACTAATTGTAAACAATAGATTATGTCAACCTCATAGGTCGTGTCAGTTAGTTGAACCGATAGGTAGTTATGTAACCACTTGTAAATCTTATATATATGTTGTAGAGTCGGTTAAAGAATTGGTTTGGTTGGATGTATGAACCCTCATGTGTTCTTGAATAATAGAAGCACTTGTTATTCTGTCTACCATTCCTTGTCTCTTGTCTATATCATTGTGTGTACAAATATGTAATATGTATAAATGGTAACTATGCAATCTGATTGATTACAACATTGGTTATGTTGCCGGTAGTACATGTATTAGATGAAAATGACTATAACCCCATGATATCAGAACAAGAGATTAAGGATTGGTGGGAGCGAAAAACAAGAAATTACCTACAAAATTATGCTAGAAGAAACAAAATGACTATTGCTCAAGCAAGGGAGAAATTTTTCTCGGAAACGCATGAAAAATTTGTCGAATTTGTCCTGTGTGCACTGAAGAAGCTCTTGGATGAAAAATTTGGTAGATGAAAATGAACGACATCTACACCAGAAACTGACCAGAGGAGGTCGTACAAATCTGTCAGAGTGGTTTGAATGAATTGCCGACGAATTCTGTGAAGAACGAGCTATCGAGGAACGAGTTTCCGTTGATAACATCAAGGAGAGATTTTATAACGAATTCACTAAACAATCCGTCTATTCGCTACTACAATTTTGTTTAGATTTATGATCGACAAAGGAGCATGACACATTGTCGAACCTCAACCACTGCTACTAATGCCACCAAGAAACATGAACTAGGAAGCAAATCAGAAAGAGTGGGAAAAGTTCGTACAAGAAAGAGAGTGGGAGTACTTCCTAAGTAAATGAACAGTTGCACCCTAGCTTACTAAGAAGCTTTCTGGTCGGCAATGGGGGGGTAGTTGATCATGTTCTCATAGAGTAGAGAAATAACCGTCGACCAATCAAGAACACAACATGGCCAACAATGGAAAATAAAAACAAAAAAAGGACAAAACTAGAACAATGACACACAAAAGCACTCTAGATATACAGAAGATCAAACGGTAAAAGAGAAGGAAGAGGTGAGAAGAAATAAGGGAGTAGGCTACTGTACTCTAGAAAGAAAGAAAGATGAGTATAGTGATAGAAAGAGAAGAAGAGTCGAGTCATGACCGACAAGAAAAGGGCATTGATGAATATCTGTCACCTATGGAAGAAGACTTGTGGATAGAGCAGGATATAGCTCGTAACTATACCTGAAACTATAATTACACATTCCTTGTCAAATCTTTCTCAGAGAGCCCAAGTGCAAGACATTGTTCAAGCATATTTAGGACAACATGTTGGTCAAGTAGGTGTATGGAGTCGACATGACGATGAAGGAAATGAATTCAACCGACTTTTAATTCATTGGCTGCAAGAAGTAAATTGGGTCACTTTTCAACCCTATTTCTCTAATCGCAGTTTTCATCTACTCTATTCATAATGTGGAGGAGCACCCCCTAGTCAATTCCAGCATTAGACAGTTCACTAGATCAGTCGACACACCGGTAAGAGAAGTATCCCAATTTGAGAAAAATTTACTTGGGTATTGACATAAGCATTTGACATAAACCGACTTCTGACAGTTGACGAAGAACTGACCAACACAAAAAATATTATTGATGGAAACGAAGAGTGCACATTAATACTTGAGAATACGCACCCAGAAGTAACACCCGTAAAAAATAGCTGTGAAAAGAGCTCAGTTACAGGAAGTGACCCACCACCATAATCACCACCACCGCTTAGAGAAGTCGAAGTCACTGCATATATGGTGCACGTAACCTCACATATTCCTCTCTATGAGGAAGATGAAGACCCAAAATGACATTGGTTTGTCTGTGGGTCGATATGGGAGACCAATGCAATCACCAACGAGGATTGTCAAATGGCACAGTTTGCTAGTGCTCTTCGAAAAAGAGCACTCACTTGGTACATGACCTATATAGAAAAAACGACAAACGCAACAAAAGGCCAGATCAAGCAACAGTTCATGTCCTTCTTTAAAATCCCTGATGTAAAGCATCTCGCCGCCAAAAAGTTGAAAACCACTTCTCAGAAGTTGACATAAACAGTGCGAGAATATGGAAAAATATTCAAAGAGTTGCCAAGCCATAGAATACAACATTGATGAACAATTATTAATTCAATGGTTTGTGGCCGGATTATTATAGAAAATACGAATGCACATCATGTTAGATAATTTCAATACATATGAAGATGCATTGACGAAAGCATTACAAATTGAAATGGATGCAGATTGTCCTGTAAATAATGTTGATCGACGTATTGAAGAACAACTTGAAAGTATGCATAAATCTATACGAGAAATGAGATTCTGAGGAAATAACGTATGGTGTACCAAATTCTTGACGACATGTCATACAAAATACTATTGTCGACAAGACAATCGCCGACAAGACATCCAGTTCGTTCAAACAAAATGTTTTTGCGACACTTCCAAGAACATGACTTACACACAACAAAAGATTGCCCATATAATATGAAGAATGAACAAGCTTGATGGTGTGCAATATGTGAAATCAAAAGTCATTCTACTTCTGAGTGTCAACTGAATTTAAAAAATACATAGAATTACCAGGCGTTATATCAAACTAATGTTGTTAACCAAAACAATAACACTGACAACAATGAAAGAAATGGCAATAATGATCGGAACGACGGGAATAACAATTATCAAAGGTATTATGGTCGAAGATATGATCACCAAAATGAACACTACAATCGACAAGGGGGATTTCAAGGTCGAGGTCGATATTTCATAAATCAAGAAAACCGACCGCATCGGCCCATTCAGTGTTATACATGTCTTAATGCAGGGAATCGACATGCACAATGCCCATACAAATACTGAACCGATTTAAAATTCTGTACAAACTGCAGCGTAGGCGATCACTCCTTGGAATATTTCCCTATCATGCTCGAAAAAATGAATAATAAAAATAATGTTAATGTCTTGTCTTGTGTTCGTAAATATGATGTTATTCAAACCAAGAGTTTGCAAATTGTAACCCGACAAGGAACGAAAATTGGTATTGGTAATCCATAAATCAGTAAAATAAAAAAGTAAAGAAGATTATCCTAACCCTGATGAGAAAAAATGATTATATCACGATGCATCAATAATGTTTCAAACACTGACATCATAAGAAGAACATGTCGAATCCCGACAATAAACTATTAACATACTAATCAAATTGATAACCAAAGACGAATTTGTTGCAAAGTTAGTAGAATTATTGTATAACATTAAAAATACATCGGGTGAAGATAAACAAGCTAAAAGTATATGCATCCTAAAGCAAAAAGACAAAAACGTTGCAGACCCATTAGTCGACCTAGAAATTGAAGGCTACCACGTCTGACAAGTCATTCTCGACTTTGGATCGCAGGTAAATATAATCACTAGAGACACATGGGAACAACTTGGCATACCACGATTATAGGAATCGGGAATATATCTATAATTAGTTGACGAAGGACTAATTGAACCAATCTAGGTATGGAAAAAGGTCGACACAACTATCAAAGGTATCTCGACTAAAGTCGACTTTGAAATCATTAATCCCAAGGAAGGATCCCTTGCTCTAGTAGGTCGACCGTGGGGAAGAAATATGAAAGCATTGATATCACTTGACAAAGAAAGAATTAAACTTAAATGCAATGGGAAAAAAGTCATCGGTCCAATACATCCATCCCAAGGAGAACCTTGGACAGAACCCATCGATGATGATGTTGATGTTTGACAACTATATCAAATAATAAATGACGATGATTATACTGAACCTAATGCATACGTAGAACTCCATCTCAGAAATCTTGGTTCCATTGGATATAAATTAGATGATGAGCTGTACGATTGGAAAATCGAAAACTATGAACTGCAAGCACGAGAATGCTAGACGATCCAATATATTCCCAAAAAAGAAACACAACAATGCTTTTCTGTCATTATAATCCCAAAAATCTTTAAACGAAAAATAAGATAATACCCAACTCTAACAACGGTAAAAAATGAATTATCGACTTGACCACTAGTAAGATACAAAGAGTGAGAATCACAATCACTTCATGTCGAGCAGGTCTCCAAAACTGTAGGTGAACAAGGCCAACTCCAAAGTCTGGTCGATAAATTCATAGGTCAAGCCGCACAATGGTGGGATAGCCACCAACCAAGACTATAAACTTGGACGACAACATCAACATTCTTTATTGAAAGGTTTGGAGGAAAGAAGATAATAACGCGAGAAAACATTCCAGTCTTCACACAAGGACAAGACCCTGAGAAACATATTGATACATGCGAAAAAGAATGGAGAAGATTAGGTTACAAATATGAACAAGTCTAGCCTCACTTATTTCCAAACACACTAGAAAATCTACCAAATAAGTGGTACAAAATGGAGTAAGCAAGAGGAGAAACGTTCACATGGAATGAAATAAAAGAAAATTTCCTTAATGAATTCAGATTTTAATCCCAAGATTAATTACTAGTTGAAGTGAGCAAGCAGATAAAATACTTCCTACACTGAGAGATAACAAAATAGAAACGAGGAATTGACCTAGCCGACATATTGCTATATGCAACAATATTCGATCAACCGAAGTCCGACACTCGAAAATACTTCGACTAGAAACAGAAACCACAAAAGGAAAAGTTTGCAATGGAAATCAGACCACCCTGAAACTTCAAAACCAATTATAACAATATTCAAAATTCAAACATCAAAGAAATAAGACCCTGCAAGATTGACAGCAGAAGACTTTCCACCAACATTTTCACAATTCAAAGAAGGTAGTCGACATATCAATGAAAGTAAAGCACCATAATGGATGGACAAAAAAGTTAAGATGAAAGAAGTTGATATATCCAATAATGATAGACCTAAAATCACAAAGATAGGTGACTACTGGAATGAAGAACATATGACATAAATCGTCAACTTATTAAAGTAATTCCAGGATGTTTTTGTGCGGGACTATAAAGATCTCAAAGGAATTTTTCAAGAAATGGGTGAAAATAAAATTGACATCAAACCCGAGGCAAAACCAATAAAGAAAAGACCATACAAACTCGCACACAAATACAAAGAAATAGTAAAGAAAGAAATTGACAGCATGCTTGTAGCTGGAATCATTTACCCTATTGATCAGTTGAAATGGGCAAGGCCAATGGTGGTCCAACCAAAGAAACACGATCTGACATGACTAAGGATCTGTGTCAACTTTAGGGAACTCAATAAACTAACGCTTACAAACCCATTTTCGACCCCTTTTGGAGATGAAATTTTTAATGAAGTTGCAGGACACGAGTGTTATTCGTTTACAGATGTATTTTTGGGATATAATCAGGTACCCATTGCTAAAGGAGACCAAAACAATACTACATTCATATGTGAATTTAGATCATTCACATACAAATTCATTCCATGCGGATAGAAAAATGCCCTAGATGTATTCTCCAGAATTGTAGTCAAAGCATTACAGGAATATACCTACAAAACCATGGTTTTTTATTTTGACAATTGGACAATCTACTCTATGCTGAAGAACCACTTTAAATGGCTCAAAATTATGTTAAAAAGATGTCACAAATCCCATTATCACTGAATATCAAGAAATGAATATTTTCAACTCCAATAGGAATCCTATTGGGACATGTAGTATGCAAGGAAGGAATTAAAGTTGACTATGCAAAAATTAAAATTATTCTCGAATTAAAACCACCAGTGAATCCTGAACAAGTAAGAGTTTTTCTCGGACATACATGATATTATAGAAAATTCATTAGGCACTATTGTGACATGAACTACCCATTAGAATAACTATTAGAAGAAAATCAGGAATACCAGTGGATCGACGAATGTGCTGCCTCATTTGTCATCTTAAAGAAAAAATTAGTCGAAGAAACCATACTCCGATTTCCAAATTAGTCAATTAAATTCCATGTACATATAGATGCGTCTAGAATAGAAATTGGAGAAATCCTAACTCAACTTAGTGATGATGGGATGGACCATCCAAACACATACAACAATAGGAAGTTAAACAAAACTGAGCGGAACTACTCGACAACTGAAAGAGAGGAACTTGGAATGGTATTCACACTCCAGAAATATTGACACTATCTATTAGCCAATCCATTTGTATTTTACATAGAACAATAAGCACAATAATACTTAGTAAATAAAACCTTACACCACAGAAGAATATGTCGATGGTTGTTACTATTCCAAGAATTCAAGTTTGAAGTCGTAGTTCGACTAGGAAAAACAAATGTCGGATCCCACCACTTGTCGAGAATAAACAAAGGTGAAGAACTGACTAGAATTAAAGACGACCTACCAGATGCTCATTTATTCCAAATTGAATTTGTATCTTCTGAATTAGCAGAAATTTCTCAATTCCTAGAGGAAGTGCAAGCTCCAGAGGGAATGAGTGAAAAGAAAAAGAAAATCTTAGCGATGAAATATGCCCCGTACACCATAGTAAACATATTTCTTTACACACTCAGATTATAAGATGTCTTACGACGATGTGTTCTCAACCACGAAAGACAAAGTATAATCAATGAAGCACACTATAGTCCAGTTGGAGGACATTTTTGGGCCAACACGACAACAAGAAAAATCCAACAGTTGAGATTATGGTGGTCGGCCCTACACCGAGATTGTCGAGAGTTTGTGAACAAGTGTGACAGATGCCAACGACTAGGTCGACCGCTACCAAGCTCATAAATTCCTTTAATATATGGAAATCCAAGCTTAACATTTGAAATTTGGGTGATTGATTTCATAGGGCCATTTCCGACACCGGGTAGACGAACAGGATCAAGATATATCATTGCAGCAGTCGAGTGTGTCACCAAGTGGGAAGAAGGAGAACCTGTAGAATATTGTTCAAGTGAGATAGCCACTAAATTTATATACAAGAATATTGTCACAAGATTTGGTTGTCCATTGACCTTAATCATTTATCAGGGGTCACATTTTGTCAACAAAACAATCGCCGCTTTAACAAAACAATTCGTGATTGAGTACCAGAAAAGTACAGCGTATCACCCTCAATCTAATGGTGCAATTGAATATTTCAACAAGACATTTACCAGAGGCCTAACAAAAATATGTAATTCCGACAAAGATGATTGGGACGAAAAGATACCTGTTGTCTTATGGGCATACATAATGGCATACAAACGTTTGAAATGACAGACACTGTTTCGACTTGTTTATGGACATGAAGTAGTTATACCCTTACACTTTGGACAACAAACTCCTTTGATTATCGACATACTACACATCGATGTCGAAAATGCCAGGAAAGAAATACTAATGCAACTATCCAAACTTGAAGAAAATCGACTAATTGCAATACATTACCAAGAAATCCAAAAACAACAACAAAAAGCTTGGCACAATAGAAATACCAAAAACAAAAATATGTTGGTTGGAGACCTTGCATTACTGTACAATAGTTGAGTAAAAATAAAACCTAAGAAACTACACACTGAGTGGATGAATCCATACATTGTAGAAGAAATCAACACTAATAGATGAGTCCGACTAAAAACACTACAGGGAAATTTTTTCAGAAACTGGTTAATGGGGCTTGACTAAAACGATACAAAGCTTATAAAAAATTGGTTGTGTAACTATAAACAGTAAAACAAATTATAAAAATATGAACAAAAACACAAGAAAAATATACAATGAAATCAATATGACAAGACCCTGGATCAATACTTTCGACAAGACTGAAGCAGGAAGCAGTAAAACACAAATTGGGAGATACAATCATTGACATGAGAAAAGAAGGAACAAAGAAGTCTGATCATCTCGACACAAAAATTACCGACACCATCACATAATAAATAAACCGACACAAAGACAAAAAAAGGTCCAATCAAGTCATCATGAACAACTACACCTAGAGCACAAAATCCGACATACCTCGAAAGAAACATCGACAACCCATCCTTCAAATTTAAGTCCACCATCAACATCGTAATTAATACTACCACCCACTACACATTCACTTGCACAAAACAATTCTTCTTAAATACCACATTGGAAGAGACTTGGATGTTATTCTGCGAAGATCTTGAGCATCAGAGCATTGGAACACCAGAGCCCATCACACAACCTATTAAAACCAATAATTTTACTGACAAAATGGCACCAAAGAAAGCAACCCAAACTACTAGGCCAACAACACACAAAATCAGACAGTTAGAAAGACCCAACACACCCTTAGAAAATCGATTGTATAACATTCGCAACACCAAAGCGGTCAAGCAACAATGGAATAGGGTTTGGAATGAAATCAAAGAATGGGGAACATAATCAAATTGTCGATGGAGGGAGGAAGCACAACAACTAAGATACAACACAATCCTTAACTATATGAACACACCTTTAATACATAGCTTTGCAGGGACAAAGAAAATCATAGTGTAGTTCATAATCAGTCAGTTCCATAATGGGAAGTTCTATTTTGACACCCCCATCAAAATCAATGGAGACCTAATTCATCAAATCACTAGATTATCAAACAAGGGAGAACCTGTACCTATCAGACTAAACTCGGCCCTGGTCAAAGAATTAACCGGTACACCATCAGGGAAAAATTCAATAGGGCTGATAGTTTACCAAATCCTCTATGGCACACTGAAGATAACTGCAAATATTGTCTCAATGGCTCTCACAAGTACAAGAATAGGCTCCGACCTCAAACTCGACATGCTCAACCCAGTTCAAAATGTTGCGACAACTGAAAACTTATACCGCTGTCCTGAGCACCTAGTTGAGAATATCAAGCACATTTGTGTTAAATGCTAAGAGGAGGGTTCCCAAATCTGATTCCTATCATTGATAATATGGATAGACATGTATCATCTTCCACCACTTGGAGATAAGGACTTCCATGCCCAAAAATGACTAATAATGTGGAACTTCAAATCATTCTCCCTGAAAGGTTTCCGACTGGGAGAAACAAGAAAAAAAATTTGGTTCGGCACGTGGTTTCAGGCCTTAAACATCAAAACAACTAGATGGCGGGTGCCCCAAAATATCCGATGAATTCTACCACCTACGACACACATCCAAATTACGTTGAACCACACATCAGTTTGGTATTTACAAGGTGCTGGGGGCACACCAAAAGAAATCGACTTCTACCTTTTAGTCGAGGAGATTTTTGATGAACTTAGTCGGCAATCCAACACCAGATTGGATACACCCCCCGTAACAAAAAGGGTCGATCAACCAATGGTCGAACCTTTAATCGACGAAGAAAAAGAAGAAGAATATGAAATTTGTGTTCATCTCAACACATTCACTCTTGATTGTGACCACATTAGTGACATCAACCCACTTGGGATTGCATTAACAACCACACAACAACCCCATGATCCAGTAGAACAGAGCGATGAAAGCACTCAATCCGACACCTCTTTGACATAATATTCCCTCACCAAGAAAAATATCTGTTGGGTGGCCGACGAGCTATTTAAAGCTTGACAGAACAAGAGAAGTACAATATACAGAAAGGGTGTGTTACAACAACAACATATACAATATTTACAATAATAACCACCCCTAGTAGTTCATCTAGTTTAATTGGGTCCAACAATTACATTCAATCCACAGAATGTCAAAGAAGAAGAACTGGATCTGTTGGCACATGCAATTGACAAGGAATAAACATAGATAAGTAAAGGCCAAAGAACAAATCAAACAACTTAAAACAAAGCAGAACATATTTTTAGCTAGCTCGGCACAACAATATATCACAATTCCAGCAGGGACCGACTTTGATAAGCCACTCGACAAAGCATACCTCATTTTTGAAAGTGTTGTGTCGACACTTCAGGATTAGTTGAAATAAAGGCAACATGAGCATGCTGAGGAAACTGTTGTCTTACTCAGAAATCAATTTACAACATTTACCGAAGCACACAACCTGCTAATGCAATATGTTGCAGAATCTGATGTCACCACAGATGTCTTGTGAAACTGGTACACCTACTACGGTCACTTGTTTGAAGAAATAAAAAATACCCGTGAACTCATCAGTTCACTACAAAACCGTCAACCAGTCGCCACTGAAGAAATGACACAGACCATTGATGACCAACTTATTTTGGAAATAAAAAAAATTGAAAAACTGGAGAGACAGGAACATCAGGGGATTAGCCAGTCCCTAGCTAGTCTATCCAACATCGAAAAAATCAGACCACAACTGCAACAACTGCTTTCTGTTGTTGAAGAAAAAACACAACTCCTGGGAACAGACATAATTAACATCTTAGAATTGGATATGTACAAAAATATGGAGAACTTGTCGAGCCTCACCACTCTGACCATCAACATACAAAATTATATCCATGCTTGGAAGGAGTTCCAGCACTAACTATCAGTATCTGCTAATGATATTGTAGAAGCATGTGTTCAACAACAACCGACTACTAGTCATAATAGTCCATAGTGAAGAACAACACATGGTTTCTAGGTACTCATACGGAAATATTGTCATCTCCCCATTTCTTCGGGATGAAGAAATATTTTGAGGTGGGGGAGATGTTGGAGGATCCTAAGTCGACTAGCCGATTAGATCCTTCAGTCGACTAATTGTAAACAATAGATTATGTCGACCTCACAGGTCGTGTCGGTTAGTTGAACCGAAAGATAGTTATGTAACCACTTGTAAATATTATATATAGGTTGTAGAGCTGGTTAAAGAATTGGTTCGGTTGGATGTATGAACCCTCATGTGTTCTTCAATAATATAAGCACTTGTTATTCTGTCTACCATTCCTTGTCTCTTATCTATGTCATTGTGTGTATAAGTATGTAATATGTATCATTGGTAACTATGCAATCTGATTGATTACAACAAATAATATGTTATCACATCAGGTGGATTTGACACATGCAAAAAAATAAAAATAAATTAAAATGGAAAATATGGATGAAGAGATGGAACAAAAGATGGAAACACATGGATCAAATGATGGAAAATATTTCCAACTAAGATGTTCTCAATGATATTAATGGCTTCTTTGTAAATGAGATAAGACTCACATTTACCACTAATTCACCTCAAAAATATGATAAGGTGAACAAGAGGGTTGCAGCCCAATCACATATTGAGAAAATTGACAAACAACTAGAGAACAAGAGGTTTGAGTTCCTCACACTTGATCTTTCATCACTTCATAATCCACACCATGATGGATTCAACTCGAGACCATGTAACTGCTTCATTCCTAAGATTGATATGAAAGTTTCATGGAAATGATCCAATAAAATTGATATTCTACATGGAGAAATTCTTTGGTCTACACCATGTGTCAACTTTACAGAAGGTAACTATTGCATCCTTTCTATTTATAATATGATCAATTGTGTGATACCCATGGATTTATGAATGGAAAAATGAATATATTGTCTCCTAGTATGTATTAAGGGATGAATTGGTAGCAAATTATGGGGATATAAAGATAAATACCTTCTTTATCCAATAGATAAATCTTAGGCAAAGAGGTCCAATGACATAGCACATTAACTTGTTAAGAAAATTTCAAAGGATAATTTGCTAGATATATTTATGGGAACTTTAAAGAAAAGAATTCAACATGAGGTATGTCTCTTTGAACTTAAATCATCGGAGAATGATTTTATTTTGGAAATAAATTTGAAAGTAAAAATATGGCTATTAGAAGGGCTAATAGTAATACCTATGGAGAGGGAAATGTTTCTACTCCTAACCTCACTTAGCCTACAAGGTTTACACCTCAATAATTGGAGAAAAGAAGAAAAAAAATGACCATGTTTCAATTATGATAATAAGTACATTAGGTTCCATAAGTATAGTGAAAAAAAATTCTACATAGGTTGTGAAGAGGAAAAAGATCAAGAACCAAAACAATCTCAACATATATGACTAGAAAATACTGCTCCAACCATATCTTTTCATGCATTGGCCAGCGTTAACACTCCACAAACTATCAATATAGAAGGATATAAAAAAAAATAAAGGTAATAGTGTTGATTGATTATGCTAGTACTCATAACTTCATTACTTGCAAATTAACCAAACTTCTAAATTGCTTTATATATCGAGAACCATAGTTTGGAGTAATTATGATTTTATATTTAGGTAAAATAATTTTTTTACGGAAGTGCCATAATATTAAGCTCAAAATGGGTTCGAGTATTTATTGAATAAATCAACGATTTCAATCCAAATGGGTGGTGTTGATGTTGTATTAGGGGTCCAATGGTTACAATCATCAGGTATAATGGCTATTATTTTTCAAGAACTTTTCAAGATATTCTACTTAGAAGGAAGGGAAATTGAACTTAGAGGTATCTTAGGGAAACCCTCAAAAGTGACAATTTCTAACATCTTGACACAATTGTTAAATGAGGGACACCATGGTGTAATTTCACAATTGCACTCACTAGATGTTCAAACATCTAGACCCTCTATACCCATGGATCTCCAAAGAATTATTGATAGTCATTCCAATGTGTTTGGAGATATGCATAAAGGTATTCCACCTACTAGATATCACAACCACGCTATTCACTTGCAACATATAAGTATACCAACTAACATCCAACCTTATAGGTACTCATATGCACAAAAGAGTCAGATTGAGTATATAGTTTAAGAAATGTTAGATGTTGGTATCATTTGGCCTAACCAAAGTGATTTCTCTATCCCATAAATCTGCTAACTTAATGGAAAAACACAATTCAAATCAATTTTGGTCGTACTGCATGCAGTTAAGGAATCCACCCTTACAAAATAGGAAGACACTTCAACATAAGATCATATCATGATATCCTTAAGTAATTCCTGGATCAACAAAAATGGGGTTACAAAGATTCTAAGTTATGAGTTTGAAACTATACACAAAAAAAAAGGTGGTGATAGATTCACTTTCAAGAAAAGAAGAAGACACATAGGGCTTACTTTGCGTTATTCCCATTCTTCAATTTGAATGGATGGAAGAAGTAAGTATATAATGGAAGCATGATTAGAAATCATGCAAGTTAATTAAACAACTATAGGAGGACCCTATTGGTTGTGGAGCACGATCTTCTTGATTCATAGATGTTATTATTTAAGCCGTGTTGGATCCTAGCACCTGACGGGAGGGTGTGTGTGGGATTCCCCCCACTATAGTTGTCAGGGGGGTCCAGGGGGGGGGACTATTTTGGGAGACCCCCT
Source organism: Pseudotsuga menziesii (assembly GCA_001517045.1). Taxonomy (NCBI): domain Eukaryota; kingdom Viridiplantae; phylum Streptophyta; class Pinopsida; order Pinales; family Pinaceae; genus Pseudotsuga; species Pseudotsuga menziesii. The sequence goes on from LPNX010515623.1 coordinate 571,317, forward strand.
GGCAGGAGTTCAAGGGTAGTATCCCCATAGTGAAAATTTAGGAAAAAATGCCTTGTAAGATGTTGTAATTTCAGAGTCATGACTTAGTCAATAATGGGTGATTTACAAGCCCATGGTTTTGGGCAGCCCGTGGTATTTTCCCATGGCATTCCATCTATAAAAGGAAAGCATTGTAATACGGTTGTGTATTATATTGTATTGTAAAAACAATCTTTGTGATTGTGTGAGAGAGTGAAGAGGAAGTGCAACAAGGTTGCTACAAATTGTATCCCTTCATTTTGCTGGACGATATAATAATAAAGGATTGGAAATATCTTTTTGAATGTAGCCCATATTGGGTGAGCCATGTTATATATGTGTCTCTCTTGTAATGTGTTTTAATATTTGCATATTGTTTATTGTTTATTGTTATTGCTCCGTGATCCTGCTTTTCTAATAGACCCCTTGTACATTAAATAAATTTGTGTGGAAGAATGATTCATTATGTCATAAGGATCACCTATATTTATATAATATTTTTGAACTCAAATAGAAGGTCATTTTGGAATTGCACACTTATCCAATTGGAGGACATTCAAGGTTCTTGAAAACTTATCATAGGATCAAGAAGGATTTTTTCTGGGAAGGTCTTAAAACTAATGCCAAAATTTTTGTGGCAGAATGTTCAATTTGCCAACAAAATAAGGGAAATGCAATTAAAATACCACATCTTCTACATCCTTTATTCATATCGAATCAGTGTTGGGAACATGTCTCAATGAATTTTATCACATGTCTACCAAAGTTTGAAGGAAATAATTTCATCATGGTTAGGGTGGATAGACTCACAAAGTATGCTCATTTATGTTCTCTTTCTCATCTTTTTAAATAAAATATAGTAGTTACAACAATCATGGGAATAATTCAGAAGCAACATGGAATCCCTAATATTATTGTAAGTCATAGAGATCCAAATTTCACTAGTAATTTTTTGAAAGGAAATATTTTCTTATTTGGGTACTTAATTGACTTACAACTCCTCTTACCATCCTCAATTTGATGGGTAATATGAAATTGTGAATAAATTTATAGAAGGGCATCTTCATTGATTTTCATTTGATAAACAAACACAATGGTTCAAGTATTTTCTCTTGGTAGAATGGTTTTACAACACATCCTTCCTTTCTCTTGGTAGAATGTCCTTATTTTTTGGCTTTTTATGCCTATCACCCTTCATCAATCACATGATCCTTAAAAGGGAAAGCTAAGGTTCAAGTAGTGAAGGATCACATAGAGCATCAACAAGATGTTCTCCAACCATTGAAAGACAACTTGTCTATAACATAAATTAGGATGAAATGACAAGCAAATCAACATCATAGTGAAAGGAAATTTCAAGTGGGGAATTGTGTTTTTTAGGCTACAGTCATACATACATATGTACCTCAAGCAACAAAATAAGGACAATAAATTAAAACCAAAGTACTATGGTACCTATTAAGTTTTGAAGAGGATCGGAAACATGGATTCAAACTGGATTTGCCTCCATCTTCATGTGTACATCCAATTTCCATGTTTCTTGACCAAAAAAAAAAATTGGTGACAAGATCCCAGTTTAGAATATTTTACTAGAGATTAATGAGGAAGGGAAAATCATACTAGAACCTAAAACAATCGTTGGAACATGGATCAACCAACTGGGAAATCAAGATATTACTAAGTACCTCATCAAGTGGAATAAATTGCTAATAAAAAGGGCAACATGGGAAGATGAGTTATTCACACAAAAAATCCATAGTTAATCAAGTGTTAAGGATGACACTTGTGTGAAGGGTAGGGGTAGGTTAATCCCTATATATTGTGACATTATAATTATATTATTATATTGGTATCATCTTTATTGGTCAGTTAGGATCTTGATTCTAATTATATGGTCGACTAGGACCTTAATTATAATTGCACCCTTTATTTCCTCGATATACCAAGGATACCTATTTCTAGAGATAATCTCATCTTGTGAACTTGATATATTATAAAATGAGGTTCCCCTTAAAAAATATTCTTATTCGTCTCTTTGTTTCATTATCAAGGTGTTAGGTTACTCTTTCTTTATGTTTTCATGTTGTTTTTCGAATTTGTTACATAACATCTTTCCTATTTAGGTAACATCGATGTGCAATAGGACACACTAGTGCATAGTGTGTCAATTAATTTTATTTGGACTAGATGATTATAAGAATGAATATGTGAATTTCCCATCCTATGTAGTGTATTAATGAATGTATGGAGGCATCGATAGTGGTGCCCTGTTAAGATTTGTCACACCACACTTTTGGTAACAACATTAAGGGATGGTACTGCTCTTTGTCATTTGTAGTGCATGATAGTTATAATGCATTGTTAGGTACAGTGGAAAATATTATGGTGCATTGGAATCAATGCATGATAATAAAACTAGAGCACCATTAGGGAAATTTGAAAGATAATGTATTACATTTTTAAAACTTATTGACGTGTGATGTTCTTAGTAAGATAATTATTACTAGTGTGGTATTATAAATATGGTGCATCGTAATTTTTGGTGTGATTGAAAAATTGTATCACGGCATGTACAATGTGTTGAGTTAAAATTGACACATCGATTCATTTAACAAAATTTTTATGCTAAAAATTTAAGTTCAATATTTAATGAATATTTAAAATGGTAATTTGGTATAGATTGTTTATTTCATACATATTTTTTTATGAGACTTGTATGTAGATTAGGGAGTAAAAACATGTTTTACCAAAAATACTCACCTTTTGCGGACAAAAGTTGTTTCTCTATCCTGAAACACTCGAAGCTAGAACAAAGGAGTCACAACAACTAAAAGCACTTCCCGTAATATCAAATAGATTCTTGGAATGGAATCTTTTACTTGTCATACTTTGTAATATGTCAGCCTTTGGAGTGTTTGATCTCCATAGATTCACCTGCAAGAAATACACAATAAAACATATACATGATCAAAGTACCAAGTTCAACCTATGATCCTATGCGGATGACTAAGGAGTTCAACAATGAAAGAAGTGATTCATACACAATATAATTCATGGGAAATGAACTTTTATTGCATAAATGGAATAAAGAGAGAAATTACAACCAAATACTTAGTGTTGAGAAGTAGCTTATCAAGTAAACCTTGCCTCCAAAGCTTTAGACTTGTCTACCAAATGCTCACTCTCCTTGGCTATATTTGGCCATAGTTTTGATGTTGTAGGATTATCTTCCTCCCATTACCCATGGGGGGTGAGCCAGTACTTAAAGCCATGGGAGGATAGAGTAGGTTGAGGATCTCATGGGTGAGGTGGAGGGAATATCATATAAGGATGGATCTTGAAGCCAGGTGGTCCAAAAGTCCAGGGATGAGGCTGCCACGAAGCCAAGTTTCGAGAAGTCTCTCAAAGCTTCTTTTTGTACCTTCAAAACTAGAGCACCGCTCTTTGTCAAATTAGACGGAGCGTTACCCAAAGTGAACCGCTCATTGTATGAAGGCAAGTGGTGATGGCACCACTGGTTGTTTAAGGCAGAAAGGAGTTACACATAAGGGTAACACACATTGATCACAGGGAAAGTGCGGTGGTGGTCAAAGGAATGAAATCACTGATCTTGGCCCACTTTCAAATTCACAACTGGGGGATTTGAGGAAAATACTAATGTTTGATTCTCATTATATGATGATGACTAGAAATGTGTGTAACAGAATTCCCCCCAAAGCATGAGGCTAGAGGGATATGATAGGTGAAGGATTTGTAAGAATAAGTTATCACTTCGAGGCAAGAGTTCACTGATCATATATCTTCAACAACCCAACTTATTCTGCAGTACATCAACACTTTGACTCATATCCATATGAATTTCATCATGGATGCTGACCAATACAACGTAGATCCATGTGAAGTACAAACAATCATGGCGACTAGAATACAACGTAGATTCATGCGAAGAATACTCAAACTTGGACATAGGTACCAAACATACAATGTAGATCTATGTCATACAAAGGAAAAATTGAGCACAACCATGACCATGCAAATGTGGATCCATGCTAGGACTCATACACATACTCCATCACAACCTAGGGAAAGCAACGAATGCTTAACAAATACCTAGGGTCTTCGTCTCGTTTTCAACAAAGTACAATTCTATCCATGTAATTAGAATGTATTGATTTCAAACATGGTATAAACCACTTGATTACCTGTCAATGATGAAAACCATTAACAAGTGTGATGGAGATCGCCATTGATGTTGATGATTCCCAAGGTACTCCAGTATATTCCCCCGATGTGAACAGATGATTTGATGTCGAACACTCAGTTGAATCTTTCGATCAAAGGTCGATGATGTAAACCCATTGTCGAAAGCGAGAGAATCTGTCACTAATGCATACAAATCTCAAGGTACTTGTTTGTTTATAAAACTAATTCCCGAATGATGAGTGGAAGTCGACAGGAATAGTCTTGTCGAAGGAGGGTCATGATAAATCCCGCATCAATGACACAAAACTTGGAACAAAGTTCTGGAATTTGAGTATGACGTAACCATATGAATGAATCAAAGGTAATTGACACAAAGGTAGTTTTTCGACTGCAGATGAAAATTCTCAACAAAATTTCCCTTTCAACATAGGGCGGCATGATCGAAGACTTGGCAGCATTGACTTAATGAGACAGATACCAGGACACAATGCGACGATTGCCGATGCATTATTTGAAAGAATCAAAGGAGTGACATGACTCATGAGAGTGGATCAACTCGAAAGCAAGATGAATACCCAATTGACTTAATGAAATATATACAAGTTCCATGTTCATAGGAGACTACAAACTTCCATTATTGCAAATGAAATATGGTTCGCTTCCCTTATTTTCCCCATCATGATTGATGAGTGCCTCTTTTCATTTCTACAAGTTCAAAGAGGGTAACAAACACTCGTTTTAGCTTATCATGCGATAATTCCATTCTCACATGTTTTACGAACCTAATAAAGGAAGGGTTCATTCCCAGAAGAGGGCATATCATTCTACCCTCTTCTATAATTTATCCTATTTAACAAAAAGTGAAAATATTCATGGAATATTTCGTATTTTGGGCCTAACTTTTCACTCGTAACCCAGAATTGGGTGGAATTTGCACCACTGGAAGGATCTTGAAATTATCTACAACTTTTCTGTTTGGATTTTTTTCTAATTCCTTCCTGTTTGTTCGGGGAGGGCGTTTTAGTAAAAACACATATTTTAAAAGATGTTTTTTTACTAAAACAACCACCCCAGACAAACGGAAAGGAATTCGGAAAAACTTAAAAAAGAAAAGTTGTAGAGAATTTCAATATATTTCCAATGGTCTAAATTCCATCCGATTCCGAGTTACGAGAGAAAAGTTACGCCAAAAATACGAAAGTTTCTAGGAATATTTTCACTTTTTGTTAAATATGATACATTTTGGGAAAGATAAAAAAATTATGGGTCTCTCAGTGTTTAATTTAATGAGTCTATTGAAGGTAAAATTGGTATCGTTCATGTTTAGAGAGTCTGAACAAAACAAAAGAAGAATCTAGAGTGTCCTTTTTCATATGATTTAGTCTCCGAGGCCCGAAAAAGTATAAAATAATACCTTAGAGAACTCTTATAGTCAATGACCAGAGTATTCCTTTTTCGTAATTCAGTCAATCCGAACCGAAAAAGGGATAAAATACTATCGTAAAGACGACTCATTAGGTCCTTTTACAAGCATGAAGAAGACAAGTTCACTCAGCGATCTTTTCACATTTCAAGAGTCCAAAAAGAGCTTAAAGAAGACTCCATTAGGGTTTCTTTTCATGAAAAAGAGTTTAACGAGCCTGAAAAGAAGTAAATTTGACTCATAAATTTAGTGATAGGTTTAAAGAGCACGACCAAAGTTTCAAAAACAATGCTCAGAAGCTTTTTTTGTTTTGTGCAAGGACAAAAAAGTAAAATATAAACTCATTCATATCCAAAAAATTCGATTCTCCATATCCTACAAACTTAAAAATGACCATTAGACTCTTAAAAAAAACTATGCTTTAATTGACCATTTAGGGAGAACTTTTAATAAAATAATTAAAATAATCAAAATAAAACCCTAAAAAAGTAAACAAAACATAGTAAATAGTAAAAAATACTTACCATTTGCATTTTTACCACTTGGAGAGCATTTTGAGTCATTTTGGGTGCAGATTTCAAATGAGGATTGTGGAGCTGTCAGTCAACCATTTCTAGAACCGTCAGATGCAGGTAAATCCTAAGCCCACTCCTAATCTTTTCATGGTTTCCTTTTCTTATTTCATGCATGTTTTAGGGTTTTTGGGCATTTCTCTAAGGGGAAAATGCGTTTACTAGGTAACGCTCTTTTCTTTTTCGGGAAAGGTGGTGCCTAGGTGACACCGTGCTTTTTCCTATAGAAAAATGAAATAGTACCGCTCTATCATAACGCGAAAAGGGCAGTGCCACAAGTTTCCCTAGAACGTTGCAAAAATAGACCAAAAGAATGAAGTATAAGTATTTTCAATGGTTGGATTTATGTTTTAATACTCCATTTTAACTTTTTTGCAAGATACTTTAAGAAGAAATGGTGATTTGGAAGGAAAGAGAGCATGAGCTCGATGAGATTAGAGGTGGAAATGATGCTAGGACTGTCCAAACTCTACGCGGATGTAGGTTATTGAAATTCTTCAATGTGCCCAGTATGAGGTCACAAGTGAGGCTGCTAGATTATATTATCAGGATGTGGAATCCTGAGCAGCAGTATTTTGAGGTAGGGGCCCACATTCTGACGGTGGAAGTAGAGGACATCTACTTCCTCAAGGGATTATCACGGCGGGGAGTGCCCATATCTTTGACTAGTCCTCGAGGTGGGGAAATCACCACACATGGTCTTATCGATTGCTATTGCTTTCCAGGCACACAAATGTACGGAAAGAAGATTCCCATCAAGGATTTCATGGATTAACCTCTCCGTATAGTATTTTTCACTATGCAGTGCATCTGGGGGAGCCAAGGGGCTCACCAAGCATCACGTGCTCACATTCTCTATGCCTTGGAGGCAATGGAACCTATGGTCTTCAACTGGGTGAAATCCCTACTAGTTAATTTCAAGGAGAAGCTGACCAAGTGTCGGCAATGAGAGTTGAAGCAATTTGGTTATGGCACTATCCTAGTGTCCTTCTACTTTGAGAGAGTGCCACACTTGAGGCCACAAGTGGCCTTCACTGAGTTGAGGGCAGGATATACACGCATGTTGAGATGGGTGGAAGTTATGGCTCACCATGGTGGCGGTGGATCCAAGGTCAAGTATGGAGCCCTGCTCTTTCGATGGTTGGATGACCAGATCGTCATGATTGAGGACTATAAGTACATCGATACCGACTTCAAAGGAGATCTGGATTTGACCCTACCAGTAGATGATCAGTGGGGTGACATCGGTGAGTGGAACACTAAGACATTCATGTTTTTATATTTTATGTTTTATGCTTTTTATTTATGTTAATGAGACCCATTTCTCTCATGTAGATGTGGGATTGGCACAACCTGGGGGTTCAGCTCCCATAGACAGGCGAGTGGGGGCCCACTTTGTACACCGCAGAGATGATGAGATGATAGAGCTGGAGGAGAACCTCAACCGAATCACATTTGACATATCAAACATATCAGTGGATGAACTCCCTAGGAAGTATTAGAGTCATACCACATGCGTATCAAGTCATTTTGGACGCTTGCTATGTATAGTGGAAAGAGCCATCATGTGCTACCATGAGCACCACTAGGGATCCACATGATGTATAGGCTAAAAGCTACCTAGCTTCAATATTTTTTGTTATTTTGTAGTCTTGAAAGCCAACGTGCTTCAGTTGGGGTCTCGAGACCATATATTTTGTAAAAACACTATATATATATATACACAGACTTATCTATTGGCGGTCTACTTGTTTTTAATAATGGAATTCTATTTACATGAGTTTTATGTATTTTTATTACTTATATACAATGGAACATGTTATTTCACTTATCAATATCATGAATGAGCAATGTACCAATCTAACATATAATTGGCAAGCAAATATGCAAGTGTGTTACAAGATATTGGGATATGTAGATAAGTAGTAGACACAAATGACCTTTTTAGAAAACGTACCCTTCGAAACAATCGAAGGAGCACCGGGTTTTGAATGGTATAAACGTGGTTCAAATGAGAAATCACTAGCCGAGAGTCCATAAATACTAGCAAATGATCAATGTCAAGAGAGGCAGATTTAGTTAGCAAACCTATCACTGCGTGATACTCGATGATATTATTGGTGGCCAAACCTATACAAACCGCTCATGAACTAACTAGGTCATGAGCTTGGGAATACAACACCTAGGCGGTTGAAGCAAGATCCAGGGTGTGATGGCAAGCACCATCAACAAAACCATAGAAGGCCATCTGAACTGTAGAATCAAAACATGCGATAAGAAACATTTTTACAAGAACTCAAAACTATATTTAAATAACAAACCCACACTAAAAAGTAAAAAATGTACATATATACAAGGCACTGATGCGAAGGTATGCTAAGCATAGTACCTTTTTCAAGTACAACTCATTGCGAGGTTTCCTTAAAGGTATCCCATCATAGTCAACATGATCGTAGGCTCATTTTTCTAAGACTTTACTTATGATATAGGGACTGTACCACATGGATTCAAGCTTCCCCTTCCCAAGTTTATCATGTTTCTGATCATAGGTCAGAACCATATCTCCTTCTTTGAAAACATGAGGTTGAACTGATTTATCGTATTGAGCCTTGATCTTTCTTTTGTGCGACTCAATAGCCAAGGAGGCATATCGTTGAGTCTCATCAAGGTTCAATAGATAAAGAAAACGTTCTTCCTTGGTAGAATTATTGGGAAGAATCTGAACAACAAGCTTGAGTGATGGAATTTCACACTCAATAGGTACGACAACTTCCAGTCCGTAGACAAATTGAAAAGACGTAAAACCGATCATTGTTTTAACTGAAGTTTTGTAATCCCAAAGTGCAGAAAATAGAGTTAAATGCGAGGTAGATTTATGATCTACAACCATCCTACAAAGCATAGTCTTCAATACCTTGTTAATGGCTTCAACTTGGCCATTAGATTGTGTATAGTAAGGGGTTGAGTTTTCATGACGAAAACCCAACTTGGCACTCAACTCGACCATCATCTGATTACGGAAATGAGATCCATGATAAGTTAATATGGCCTGTGGAACTCCAAACCTAGTGATGATGTGATTAAATAGGAAGAGGGCGACAATATCACCATCCTCTGCATATGTAGGCATTGCCTCAACCCATTTCATGAAATAGTCCACAACTACAATGATGTAATCATTCCCCCCAGCTGAGGTAGGATTACAATGCATGAATTCATTCCCCCATTTGGAAAAAGGGACAACGACAATGACGAGGTGTAGCGGAGCAAGGTGGGTGCGCTTTTTAGGATAGAAAAGTTGACAGGGTGAGCATTTTTTAACAGTTTCATGACAATCCTTAAAGATTGATGGCCAAAAGTACCCAGTGTGAAGAATTTTCTGAGTTGTAGCCATCCAAGAAAGATGAACGCTACATGCTCCAGAGTGGCAATCATTCATGACTTGTTCAGCCTCTTCATGAGTGACATCATCGAAGAATAGAGTCAATACCACGCTGGTAGAAGGTATCATTAAGAATGAGATATTACTTAGCGTGGTGTTGAATACATCAGTGATCGTCATGGGATAGAGTGGGATGAAAGTGTTGGGTTTGGATATATATGATCAAATATCCATACAACAAATCGTTCATGCTTATCAGGAACAAGAATTCATCCGGAAATGAATCATTGGGATTTGTTTCCTTGAGAGCACGAGGAAGGTCACACATCAACTCCGTGAAGAATAGGTACTTCTTGGAAGTGGCATTGGCGAATTTGAGATCAAATTCTTGTAGGATAACTATCCAATGAGAATATTCCCCCCCTAGCACTTGACGGGTAAGAATATAGTACATAGGATTTTGATATGCAAGTACAATAGTGGTGCGAAGTAAGATGTAATGACGAAAATGTTTCACAACAATGACTGTAGCCAAATCTAGCTTCTCCACATGTGAATATCGGGTTTCAGAGTCAAGAAGACTCTTACTGAGTTAGTAGATCACATGTTCTTGGCCATTTGAATCTTCCTGAACTAGAACCATACCAATGGTAGTAGTAGAGGAGGAAATGTACAAAATAAAATCTGTTGAATAATTCGGGGAGGTGCAACACATGTGAGTGTGTTATATAATGTTTTAAATTATCGAAATATATTTCATCTTGATCATCCCAGAGAAAGGGAGTGTTCTTTTTCAAGAGACGCATATAGCCATGTATTTTCTCTGCAAAATTGCAGACAAAACGACGAAGAAAGTTTTCCTTCCCTTGCAATATTTGGAGTTCAGTAATGTCTGTTGGAGGTTGTAAGGCCACAATAGCAGCAATTTTTAAGGGATCAATTCAAATCCCATCCTTAGAAACAAAAAAACCAAGTGATCGTCTAGTCTCAACACAAAAGACACACTTGTGTGGATTCAACCGAATATGGTAATGACAACACCGAAGGAAGATCTGTCTAAGATGCCCCGAATGATCTTCCCATTGTCATGAATGAGCAGGTAGCTCATCCAGATATAGCTCCACTATGTGCTTTATATCATGAAAAGAATAAGAGATGGCGCGTTGGAAAGTATCTCCAACCATTCTTCAAGCCAAAAGGTAGCTTATGATAAGCAAAGGTTTCCCATGGGAAAATAAATGTTGTCTTATGCTGGTCGGTAGGAAATATCTAAATTTGATTATAGCAGGAAAATCCATCCATACAATTCCAACACAGTTGTCAATGATCTGATCGATGTGAGGGGTGGGAAATTTGTCTTTTGGATAAGCTTTATTCAAATCCCTAAAATCGATACAAACCCTAATAGTTCCCTGTTTCTTGGCGACAGGAACGATATTAGATACCCACTTGGTTAAAGGCACAGGGTAGATAAAACCAGCCTTCAAAATATTTTCAACCTCATCTTTAATGGCTGCATCTTTCCTTGGTTGGACTTGGCGATGTTTTTTCCTAATAGGTTTCACCATCGGGTATCTCTTGATCTCATGTACGGAAATATATGGATCAATCCCTGACATTTCTTCATAATTCTAGGAAAAATCATCATGGAATTCCTTAAAAAGAGCTCGGCATTCCTCAATTTCAGTTTCCAAACAGTTCTAGACTATGTGAACATGCTCGACAATGCCTGGATTCACCGATATGCCGGCGGGAATCATTTTGGTGATGTTACATAAATTCTCTTTAGAATCAACACCTTGCAATAAAAAATGCGTTTGTGGATACTTAACCATATCGGAACTGATAAGATAAAGAAACCCTAAATATACCGAATTGGCATTAGGAAGAAACGAAGATTGATGATGAGAATCTTCCCATGAGGATTCATCTAGACTCATAACCTCCATAATAGACTCGTCTGATGGAAAATTCCATGAGAGATAATCTAAATTTGGGAGAGGGGAATCTATCCAATAGGGAAGATGGTAAGGATTTGATGCTACCAAATGATGATCATCTATGTAAGAATCATAAATAGATTAAATGGCATCATACATGGTTTCGTGTGGACTTAGAGAAGGAATTTCAGCAATCAATTTCCCTTTAGGCATGCCCCCGGTCATCTATGATATCATGTTTCCCATGGCAGTTTCCGTATTAGGAGGGGTAGCATTAGATGGTAAAACTCCCATGAGGGAAGAATCTTTCAAAATTCCAACCCCTACAGACTGATAGGGAGGAGGTGACTAACCTATCATCAGAACAATATTGACCGTCAAAGTAGTAATATCAGACGAATAGTAATCGAGTTGGTCTATGGTCACAATTTTTCCTTGATGTGGGAATTGGAGTGTGCGGAAGACTAATGATGCAACGATCGTCATAGCATAGAACAATTCATTCCTAATAATAAATTGTAATATAAAGGACCATCGACCAATTCTACATGAATAGAAACAATTCCCCCCTAGCTCGATGGATAACGCTGGTAGGAGACCATGAGGTTGAAATCCTCATTTGTCGAAAGCTTTTAAGGTGGTTGGTGACTTATTTACCTTAGGAGAACCACTAGATTTCTGGTAAGACCTGGATAAGACCGAGGTGGAATCTCCTTCGTCGAATACGGTCTAATGGACTTTCCTACCCACCACTCTCGTCGCAATATTAAAAGCAAGTTGATGGGATAACCTCGATTTATAATTCTCCACATTAAAGGTGATCATGGTGGAATTATCAGGATCGAAAGCCCCTAGGGCCGACAACAAATTTTTCCATTGTGTAGGGCAACTTTGGAGTATTTCCAACGTGGACATAGCATAAGGTGCTTGGGCTAAATATTCAACAACATTGTAATATTGGGAACTGCGAGCACTAGCATTGAAAACATTTTTACAGATTGTACTCTTAGGAGGATGCAAGATTGTGTCAAAGCTAGGTTTCTCAATAGTGAGAGGACCATTAGAAGGAGGTGGAGGAGAAGGGTTGATGAAAGGAGTGTTCTTAGGAGAAGCACCCTCATCTTTATTCTCAGGTGTTTTATCATATGTATGAGTTATAGTAGTCAATGCAACTATCTCGACGGACATCATTCAGATTTCTTCAGTAGAGGATGAGGAACCATTCACAGATGTATGGCTAATCAATTGCTGCTAGGATGGAAAGGGGTCACTTAACACGAACGTTGTGGGGTTATTCTTCAAAAACTTATTGATTTCTTCACAGAGAGGACACCCCTTCGTGAAATCATCATCTCCACACAACAAACAAGGATACTTGGCCTTCCACTTAGGTTTAGTATCATTCTCTGAAGTCATTGTTTTGGTAATCTCCTGTTGGTTTTCGGGGTTTCTTATTTTTACCTTTTCTTTTCTTGTTATTGTTGGGTGTTTGTGAAGATTGAATGGAATTCACCTCAGCGAAAACCATAGGAGTAGAAGAAGTTGTAGTTGAAGCACTCTATGGTTTAGTAGGATTGGTTGTGGATGAAGGTTGGATTGTACCGACACACCATTTACAGGAGTCTCTACCGATGGCTTGATGGGATCGGTGCTCAGATGAGGAGCATGAGGAATTAAATCATACAAAGTCTCGGACTGAGAATAAACTAGTTCTAATTACTAAGCCTGACTAATAGCCTGCTCTTCTGTGACAACACCACCCATAGCCACATCCCGGGCAATATGAGGAAACAAGGACTTTGTGAACTAGTTAACCAAAAGTTAATCTGGAATGGGAGCTTTGATTAACATTTGGCGCCTCCTCTACTCATGGATGTGATATGATATGTGAGTAGAAGTATTTTTCCGAAGAGAGGTCAAAAGGTCCATTATACCAATTTCATACCTGATTGGTAACTGAAAATGAGTAAGAAACAATGTTGCCAAGGAATTAAAATCCACAAACGAGTATTTTGGAAGTTAGATATACCACTTTGCGGCTATTTCGGTCAATGTCCTTTGGAAGAACCTCAATCGAATAGAAACATCCATTAGGGAGTTAGATGAACACCACAAATGGAAGGTCATCACATGTTTTTTGGGGTCTTCTCCTTGTTTCCCATCAAACTTTGGAATGTATGATGGTAGTTTGACTAGGATTGTAGGCCAAAAAGGGTCATGTTGAATGGGATCATTTATTAACTTGGACAAGTTAGGAATATCCAAGGTATCCAGAAATGGAAGTTGTCGGTTGGGTTGCGGGTAATTGTAATACTGATAAGGTAAAGCTACCCCTAGTAGGACCAAAGTTAGTTTGAGGTTGGCTATAAAACCCAAAAAACTGTTGATAGTTCGGAGCATTTTCACCCATAAATGGTGGTTGTTCCTGGTTAGGTCTGACTTGAAGTCTGTAAGTAGGTTGATCCCACTGATTGGTAACTCCTCTAGGATAACGGACATATAAGGGATTATTGTACTGTTCCCCACTAAGGTATTGATTACCAATGTTAGGATGTTGAGGAGGGACCCAAGATGATGTAGGAGGTTACGAAGCATGACCAATAGGACCAAAACCAACATGACCACTAGGTCCAACAGCTGGAGGGGGAGGCTGCAGAATATTATGTACGACATGCACATAAGGTCCTCTAGCTGTTTGGGATGTAGAAGGTAAAAAATAATTGCCAACATTCGACAAATCTACGGTAGACATAGAAGATCCTCCCATATAAGAATTTGACAAAGGATTCTGCGTTGACTGTGGCACTCTCGCAAGAGTGGCGAGTCTAGCCATCGTTGGTGTAGATGGAGCATTGTTGGAACAACACTAGAAGGGATGTTCAGTGACCTACCCAGGATATCACTAGGTAAAAGGTAGAGTAAAGGCCTTCTAGAATTTGGGGTTAACTCCATAGCTGACACATTTACAATACTAGTAGTACCAAACTGAGAGACAACTTAACCAAGGGTAGTTTCCCAAAATGGCGCATTAGGTCCAAATATAGTAGCTACCTTTTCATCAGGTTGAAATTGATTAAGCCCAGCTCCAGAAGTATTTGGGATGACATAAGATGCATTCCGAGAGGAGGGTTGCTCCGCTAATGGTGGGACTGATAGGTCAGTTGTGGGATCATTAGTAAGAGGAGAAAACTCAACTCCTTCTTCCTCAAATGGAACTCCTTCCAAGTTAGGAATAGAAGCACTACCTTCCTCAGAATTGTTCTCCATGAATCTTTCCATGGGAGGTTGAATGGGAGGATTTTTCGATGATAACCCTTGTAACCGACGGGACCTACTCCACGAGAAATCATCTAGTTTGTAAAAATCAAACTGATCTAAAAAGTAAAATCTCTACCTAATCAGGAAAATCAAATGCTACTCGAGTTAAAGAAACAATTAGAACTTGTGATAGTAGTGGTAAAAAGATAAAGATCCTCATGGGATTTTCAAACCACCACAACTCTCTATATACCATAGGGTCCAACAATGAAACACGACAAGGAGGATTGGGACCGTACCATTTCCTTGAACACCCGACTACCTGGATGGCATGTGTGTAGTAATCTCCCTGAGTGTTTTTCTCGGTGTATTGTGGTGATAGGACGGTCAAAGGGATATGCTCAGATGGTCTCTGGATCCCTAAAAGTGTTTCCCTATATACACAAGTTACGTGTGAGCTCCACTCCGTAGTAGTGTTGTCTAACAACCATTCGAAAGGGGCCTTCCTATATACCACCAAGTATGTGAAGTACCTTCATATATACCACAAGGGTACGTGAAAGGTCGTTCTATATACTAGTAGTACGTCGAAGAACCGCACGATCCTTGGGATGTAGTGCGGACAAAAATGATAACTCCTACGTTTAAAGACGTCGAAACACGTCTCTAACCTATCACACTTTTCTACAAATTTTAACCTAATATTAGCGCTTGATTTTATCTTTTGCGATTATGTGAATGCATGAGGTGAGTACATAAAAGTAAAATCATGCAAAATGCTTATGCAAATCTTTTTCTTTCACTTTTCGCAAAATGCCCTACTTAAGGAAGAGATAAAGGTTCGGTTCCTACCTATCCAAAATGAACAAATCCTAAACAAACAAACATGGAACTATATCTTCAAACCTATTGCAAGCACATCATAACTTCAAAAGAAATTGTTTTGAAATGAAAAATGGCAAGATCTCTTTTTAAAAGAAAGACAACGATGACTACTTAAAACACCATATTTTTCGAACTTCTTCAAAATGAAAATAAAATGCAAACAACACATTTTTTCTATTTGTTTGAGAAGAAGAATATCTAAGAAGAAAACTAAATGTAAACACTTGAAATTCTATAAGAAAAATCAAGTCCTTAACAGTTCATACCTGAGCTTAACCTGTCACTTTTCTCTCAATTTTTCAAAATAAAAAATGAAAACAATCTTAAATTGAACTATGAAGAAAATAAAAAAAACTCTACTTTCTTTCAAGTTGGGTAAGAAATATTCAGAGATCTACGTAAACAATTTCTTTTCAAAGTTCTTCAACCAAAGATAAAAAAGACAAGAATCTCATAAGCCAATACAACTAGTTCTTGAAGGTCTAACCTAATCAAGCCTAACACAATCTCCAGATTTTGATTTACAGATGAAACTATCAGATTCAAGCCAAACAAACTTGAGAAAACCAAAATATAAATGCCGAATTTCAAAATCACGTCGGGATTAAAAAACTCTACTTGGAACCGTTGTTTGAAGGCATAGTATAGAGCGTTACTGATCCAATACCTCCTTTTTCCAACACGAACAAAGTGGTGGTAACGCTCTCTGTCCACTGGATTAGTGTGGTGGCCACTATTACAACAATGCCCAGGTGTGGTGGCACTTGTAGATATAAAAAGAAGTCACAAGGCGAAAAAAGAAGAAGTTAATGTTCAATAATGAGCATCAAATGACAATTATCAGCAAGTAAATGAAGCATGTAAGGTAGATCAGGATAGATCTAATTAGATATAAGTAATTTCAAATCAAACCTAGCTAAACAACTAGTAGATTTGATCAATTAAGAAATTGAAGTTTGAAGCAAGCAAAGAACCAAGAATAACCAGAAGTTCTAATCAACTCTCCCTAGTATGGTCGCCAATTTTGTTACGGGAAATACTCACCTTCTGCTGACAGAAGTTGTTTCCCTAGTCTAAAACACTCGAATCTAGAACAAAGGAGTCACAACAACTAAAAGAACTTCCCCTAAGATCAAATAGATGCTTGGAATGAACTCTTTTACCTGTCATACACTATAATATGTCGGCCTTTTGAGTGTTTGACATCCATAGATTCACCTGCAAGAAATACACAACAAAGCATATACAAGATCAAAGTACCAAGTTCAACTTATGATCCTATGCTGATGACTAAGGAGTTCAACAATGAAAGAAGTGATTCATAGACAATATCATTCAAGGGAAAGAAAATTTTATTGCATAAATGGAATAGGGAGAGAAATTAAAACCAAATCCTTAGTGTTGAGAAGTCCCTTCTCAAGTAAAACTTGCCTCCAAAGCTTCAAACTTGTCTACCAAATGCTCACTCTCCTTGGCTATATTTGGCTAGATTTTTGATGTTGTAGCATAATCTTCCTCCCTTTACCCGTGGGGGGTGAGCTAGTATTTAAAGCAATGAGAGGATAGAGTAGGTTGAGGATCTCATGGGTGAGGTAGAGGGAAGATCCTATAAGGATCGATCTGGAAGCCAGGTGGTCCAGAAGTCTGGGGATGAGGATGCCAAGAAGCCTCTCGAAGCTTCTTTTTTTACCTTTAAAACTAGAGCACCACTCTTTGTCAACTGAGACAGAGAGTTACCCAAAGTTCACCTCTCATTGTATGAAGGCAAATGGCGGTGACACTGTTGGTTGTTTAAGGAAAAAATGAGTTACACATAGGGGTAACACACATTGATCACAAGGAAAGTGCAGTGGTGGTCAAAGGAATGAAATCACTGATCCTGACCCACTTTCAACTTCACAACTTGGAAATTTGAGGAAAATACTAATGTTTGATTCTCATTATATGATGATGACAAGAAATGTGTGTAACAACATGTTGATCCATATAAATTTGTGTGTATATGGGATGTCTGAGAGAGGGAGAAGGATATGTTCCTTCTTTCTATTATGCCTCAAGCTTGTCTTATTTTTACGGATTCTTACCTTTTAAATTTTTATAAAGATAAATCCCTCAAAAGGAACATAGACTTATTCATGTAGTTGATCCATTGTTGGATTCATTATAACTAGGAAATCAAGGTTGGTCTTGATTTGTGGCACAAATCCAAATAGGAAGATATTTATTTTATCAACGAGTTATGTAGGAGGGGGTGTATTTTCCCTATTTCCTTGATTTTCCACTTGGAATTACAAGTGAGAGTTAGTTGGAATAGGTGCAATGTTATGTTAGTGAGTACATCATTGGTTCAAGTGAATTGTAGGTTTTTATAGTCCAATTGATATTTCATTATTTTAGAGTATAGGAGGTTAGGTTCTTGTGCTTGATCACCATGTCATTAACACTCCATGCCTCTAATGTCTAGTTAATTGGTTTCTCTTTGATGTATTATGTGTGTTGGGCCTAGGGAAATATAGGAAGAATTCAGTTAGAATTCTACCCAAGAAGGTAAAGAGTCTGTTCACAAGGGAGAAAAGGATTTGACATAAGCAAATGAAGACGGAGGAGAAGCTACAACAGAAGCAACCATCGAAGGGAGAATAAGTTAGAAGAAGCAGCTACAGAGGAAGCTGCAATGGAGGAAAGTAAAAGCATATAAGGAAGAAAGAGATACGATAGAATAAGTAGTCGCAGAGGAAGTTACGACACGAGAAGAGTCCGTGAAATAAGAGAAACCACGACTAAATGAAAGGATGCAATGAGATCAACCACAACGAAAGAAACCACGATAGAGAAGGCGTGTAGTGACACGACGGTTGAAAAGGGTAGCTCGAGAGATCATGGGTACAAATTCGGCTAGAGTCACACGTGCTTGAATGAATTAAAACATCTTTGTATTTTGGGTCGATAGTGCCTACTGACAAGTGTAACTAGAATAGAAATGACATCATGTTGGCTAACAGAATGAAGTCCGTTGAATGCGACATGTAAAGAGTCTATAAAATGAAAAACCCAAACTATATGCAGGTTACTTCCTTAGTCTATTGTTTCTTAGTCATTCAGTTGTGTTTGTAGAGAAGAGTAAGTCGATCCAGGCTGTGTGTGGATCAACAATATAGTTGTAGAGAAGAGTAAGGTGATCTAGGTTGTGTGTGGATCGACAGTAGATTTGTAGATAAGATGAGGTCGATCGACAAAAGAGTGAAGTAGGAGAAGAGTCAGTGACAAAAGACTAGAGAGCATGAGAGGAGAGGAGTCTGTATAGATAAAAGAAGAAGAACTAGAACATAGTCTGCAGCTGAGTGCATATAAAAAAGGTGCATATATTTCTCATGCCAGATGAAGAGCGCCTTTGTGGTTTTTCCTGGATGGGTTTCCACATTAAATACTGTGTCTATGTGTAGATGATAAATGTGTTTATGTCACATGAATGTATATGATGAATGTGCTTAAGTCGCATGACTGTATATTGTGAATAAGTGTTTATGTATTTGCTTATGAATGAGTTCTCTTATGCATGAGTCGCACCGTTGATAGATAACTTGTGTGTTAAAATCCTATACTGTTGTTATAATATCTGTCAATGGATAAGTTAAAGTGTCTTATATGCATATAGTAAGAATAATTAATATACCCACCGTCTTTCGTCAAGCGATTTGGTAAGGTTCCAAGGGAGGAGAAATCCCCATCCAACTACAGAAACCTGGTTATGGAAGTTACCCATAAGAGATGTCTAGGGTGAGACTGCATCTACGTCGCAGGTGATGCCGACTGAGCCTTGCTCTGTTGGTCCTATATCTTGGGATTTGTTGCACGCAGAAGAAGGCATGAACCTGGGTCGAAGGGGGGAAAATGCCAACACATGCTTCCGTTGTCGGGACGGTGAATAATTTTGGTGAGGGATATGTTTTGGAATTTGCTAAATCCATAAATCCAAAGTGGGTGGATTCCAAAGTATTAGAGTTTGCACAAGAAGAAAGTAAAGGATCACGGTTGAATCCGACAAAGTGGTTGGAGTGATAAATTATACGGATATTCATGAAATTTTCTTTTTCTAGTTTCATATTGTGTTGTATGAGTAGTTGTCAAAGTTAGCAACCCAGCGAAAACATTTCCAAGGGAAAGAACCAACAAAGTGGAACCCTCAGCCGATTCAATGACTGAAGAGTATTAGAAACCCTATGTCGAGGGCTGTCGATTTCTGTATAGACAGTATTCTGGAGGGATACATTATTGAGTTTGTTGTCGAGGGATACATTACTGAGTTTGTTGTCGACACAATAACCTCATATAGAGAGTCAGAAAGAAAATTCTTCCAAGGACAACGAGGAAGATACTTGACATATTTAAGAACTTGGATAAAGATGCTCGTACTTGAAAAATGAATCCTAAGAATGGAGTATGATGATTAAAGGACTGTGCACATAAATTTGGGATATGCTGCAGAATAAGTGCACAAAAAATGGAGCAAACTAAGTTGAGATGTTCCCTGGTGATAGCGAAACTGAAATAGAAGGTGGACGTATAAGAAGTGGAAGGAGATTTCGTTTGGGAAAAAGAAGAAAAACTACGATAAGAAGAGGAAGCTGTAGTACGACCAGAGGAGAATCCTAAGAGTTGACGCCGCATTTTGATGAAGGTTCTTGCGACGAAGAAGAGGAATATCAACTTATATCAAAAAGAGAAGAAGCTGAAGCTGAAGCTACAGATCCAGAACATGTGTATGGAATGCTTGCACCTCCATGTACATCTTCGGAGGTAAGATCCAAAAACTCGTCTCCTATTATATTTGTAAATGAAACTAAAAATAATAGTGGAAATAACAGTCAAGGAAGTACTCCTAGGCAATTTTTTTCCAAGCATACCAGGAGCAATATAATGGATGGAAACAATATTAAGTTGTCGATATTTACTGGAAATGGGTTAGAAGACCCAAAACAACATTTCCTTCTATGTGAAGTTGTATGGACTGTGCGACAGGTCCAAGATGAAGTGATAAATAAAGCACAGATGATCATGACTCTGCGAGGTCGCGTGCTATACTAGTACATGAAGTTTTCTATAGTTCCATTAGGAGTTGCGTAGAAGATGCTCAATTAAATTCGAGCGGGATTAATAGATGAATTCAGAAAGCCAAAATATGAATCTCACTGCATCACAGAGATTAAGGAGATTAAGCGGTTATTTATTGAGTCTGTGTGGGACTTCAACTAGAGATTTAAAACATTGTCGGCTAAAGTAAGATTTCATATATCAGACGTGCAACACAAAGAATGGTTCATTGTAGTGTTGTTACCTGACATATGAATTCCGTTGATGAAACATAAGTTTGTGTTGCATATTGAAGCTCTGGAGATAACAATGAAGTTAGAATCCTCACCGATTGGAAATAACGGTGTAGGAATGATGCATATTTAGTGGTAACTAGCCAACCTTATGCTGAAACTCCAAGATATTAAGAAAGAGAAAGAAGTTCAAGAAGAACTTTGGTGTTCCATATGTATATCTGAAGGACACCATCAGGATAATTTCCCGACGCTCATGAGCTATATCGCAGCAGGAGCAATAAACCTGATAAACACCCAAGGGATGCCTTGGTGTAGAATATGCCAGACTAGAGGCCATCGGTTAGAAAAATGTTTGTAGTTGCAGAAGATTGTAAGTACGTCGACTAGTTTGTACTGTAAATTATTTAAATTTGTAGGTCATGACGAGAAATATTGGAGAGCATTCCAGCTATTGCAGGAGAAAACGTTGGATACCTATTTGATGAAGAATGGTGAATAGATGCAAGCTAAGTGAGCAAAATCTCAATATCCACTGACTCAATATAACCAACCTCAGTATCCTTAGCCCCAATACCAACAAAAAAAATATCCGCAACAATGACAATACCCTCAACCAAGGGTGGGTGGAAATTTTTGAGGTCAAGGAAAACAACAAGGAGGAGGAGGATTTGGTCACGGAAGAGGCCAAATCATATGTTATAATTGTGGAAAACAAGGACATTTTCCATGGATTATGTGAACCCTGCAAATACATGTTCGTATTGTAAAGGCTTTGATCATATTGTCGAATAATGTCTGTAATTGATTGCGAAGTGGTAGACTCTAACTGTGGGAAATCCAAATCCCCTACTGAATCCCAATCTGAATCCCAACCAAAACATCCAAATGATTTTTTCTAAGGCAAGAGAAGCAAATATTTCTATCGTAACACGAGGAGGTGCTGCGACTAGAGAAGACCACCATACATAGCATGGGAAACCATAGGTGCGGCCGACAATAAAAAAGAAAGTCACATTTGAAATCCCAAAAGAAAGGGAAGTATTCTTGGATGCACAACCATAATTTTTTGACAAGAATCAAGTGTCGAAGTCTGTTCCTACACTACCAAGAGGACAAGTAAGGGAGATGTCTGAAAGGTTTGATCAACTATTCCGAAAGAAACCGATGAGAAAGGTTAGTAAACTTAAAGAGAATTTCAAAAGTTGCTTATCGCTAATCCATGACAAAGATGCTGTCATAGAATTGATAGCTCTAATAGAAGAATCCCAAGAAGATCTGTGACCAGACAAAAGAGTTAACCATGTGAGAAAAATTTTAAAGATTGGTCGCGAGTTCAGAATGATTGCGTAGATAGGATATTATGATATGGATTATATCATCTTATATTTGGGATATGATGTCAACATTCTGATGAGACAGACATAGGAAAGCATGGGTAAACTGCAACTGGATTGGTCTCCCATTCAGCTCAGGTTAGTGAATCAGTTGAAGGTCGTACCTATCGGTCGATTGACTTAGGTACTCGTTGGGGTAGAAATACTGAGAACATATGCATATTTTGAAGTGATCAACATTTTTGATGATCCAAACCCATATCCCTCACTTTAGGGGATCGACTAAACTATAGACAATCAAACCATCATAAATTTTAAGAAAATAATCTTATCATTTGAAGATTCAGAGCTAAGAGTGGTTGTCGCCAATTGATTCGCTAGAAGGACAGAGATATGCCGAACATGTACATAGTGAAGGATAAGGCGATTATATCGACCATATCTATAATATCACATATGCAAGATATGACTAGATAAATCCAACAACTGATGGAAAGCTGGGTTGGCAGAGCATTAGTTCCTACACATCAGATTCTATTGAAGCATTGGAAAATTGACAGAATAGGTTGCGTGAAGTATCTATGAGAAAATGCACAATAATTACATGATTTGTGCGATGGGTAGGAGCTGAGGCAAGCGACCTACCTACATATGAATTTTTACGTAACCTTGCATATTTTCTGATAGAGTTTGAAGTGAAAGTTACAGAATCTCAGCACTTGTACGCCCTGGAATTTACAGAATTTGTGTTGAAAGCTACACACGCTAGATGGTGGGGTACACATAAAGAATCTATTCAGAATGGCCCCAATGTCGAATATTGCTGGAGATAATATTTGGAGAAGAGATCAATTATGCTGGATGAAAGTATACATGATTGGAAAATCCCGTCAAACATATTAAGTATTGTCGTGCATCATGGGAGGCATGTCCATGACAAGAGTGGGTCCATCAGTTCATACACACATTAGACATGGTACGAAGAAATGGTATACGCCATTTGAACCGAGATGAGGAACTATTGAATGGGATGAGTTGGATACTAGCTTCGTGCATACATTTGAATTTGTCGATGATCATCCTTCAGTTGATGCTACATTGCAAGTAATCAGGATGAATATCTTCGAAGATATCTCTATCGCAATGACAAACTTCAATAAGTGTAGCGCGACAATCCATCACTAGATGGAATGATACAACGTGACGGGAGAATCGAATGATGTTGAAACGCTCGACGTAAACATACCTGAGTCCGAAGGTAGGCATGTAGTGGAAGGATTTGGTATTTCTAGCGACCGATTCTTAAGTCCACTAAAAATTAAGAAAGTAAATTTTGGCTCCCTGGAGAATCCAAAATTTTCCAACATTGGATATATTAGGATGATGACTGTAGGGAATATCACGAACTTATTGCATAAGTTCCAGGATATGTTCCCTACAAAATTTTTCGAAATGAAAGGGATCATCGGAGACCTTAGAGAAATGAAGACACCCTTGAAGCCCGACACAAAACGGGTTAAGCAGTGACCATACCAACTGAATCCGCGACATAAATAAAAAGTCAATACAGAGTTGGAATGAATGTTGGAAGCAAGTATCACAGAATCGGTATAGGAATAAGAATGGATCGATCTAATAGTGGTGCAAGAGAACAAGTCTCTTCATGAAGTAAGGATTTGCGTCGACCTGAGAAAATTGAACAATGCGTGTTTACATGACCGATTTCCGACTCCATTTACAAATGAGGTACTCGAAAGGTTCCGAGGTCAAGATATTTTTTCATTAACTAATGCTTTCTATGCCTACCATCAAATTCGAATTGCAAAGGAAGATCGACACAAGACAACCTTTGCAACGGAGTGGGGTTGTTACTTATACATGGTTATGCCCTTTGGACTCAAGAATGCTCCTACTATTTTTCCCAGAATAGTAGTGGTTGCCTTTAAATATTTTATCCATAAAATTATTGAATTCTACTTCTATGATTGGACAGTATGTGGGCTCATTAAGGATCAAATTGAGAGACTTAGGATGACATTGGAACGTTGTCACTAGTATCAAATTTCATTGAATTTAAAGAAATGTATATTATGTGCCCCATTTGGAATTTTGTTGGGTCATGTTGTCTGTTGCAATGGAATGTTGGTTGACCCTGCTAAAATTGCAATCATTATTGACATGGAACCACCGACCATAGTTAAGTAATTGCATGCAACATTGGGACAGACCGTATACTACATAAAATTTATCAAAGGATATGCAGAGGTGACTGCGTTGTTGGAAAAGTTTGTGAAGAAATATGTTAAGTTCCATTGAACAGAAAGTTTCCAAGAGAGTCTATAGATGTTGAAGAACAAGATGGTTACAACACCCATACTTGTATTTCTAGACTGGAAGAAAGAGTTCCATGTACATGTCCATGCAGCATCTGTTGCACTCACCATTGTACTAACACAAGTCGGGGAAGGGTTGATCGACCATCCTATAGCCTTTGCTAGCAGGGAATTATCAACCACAGAGAAGAATTATACCACAACGGAGAGAGCAAGATTAGCTATGGTATATGCTCTGTAGAAATTTAGGAATTATTTCTTGGGTGGATACTTCAAGATGTACACAGATCATTCAACATTGAAATACCTGGTCAATAAGGCAGTGTTGGAGGGGAAGATATGTTGATGGCTTATCCTTTTTCAGAAATTTGACTTTCAAGTCATTGTTAAACCGAGTTGACTGAATTCAAGAACAGACCATTAGTCGAGGGTCGAAAGTGGAGAAGAAACTGGTAACCTCGACGATAGTCTACCTAATGCGCAAATATTTGCAATAACAATGTTTGATGATCAATACAGATATATCATACAATTTTTTAGTACGGGTTACACACCGACTGAATTTACTACTGCATAGAAGAAACAATCAGTTGTGCAAGATGCATACTTCTAGTTGATCACTGGACAATTATATAATATGGGACCTGCTGAAATTCTTCATCGCTACTTCTTGGAAAATAATCGATTGATGATACTGAACGAAGAACATGCTGGTGTCGTGGGATGCCATTATGCTGGAATATCCACTACGAAAAATATATTGCATGTAGGATTGTGGTATCCTACCATGCATGCAGATGCATGAGAATACTGTCGAAGCTGTGATGTCTACCAGAGAACAGGAAAGTCACTGCGACGAGATGAAATTCCATTAGTACTTAAAGTAAATCTATAGGTATTTGATAAATGGGCCATTGATTTTGTGGGTCCCATTAGTCCAACGGGGAAGTGCACAAGTGCAAGGTATATAATTACTGTGACTGACTACCTAACCAGATGGGTTGAAGCAACACCAGTAAAGGATTGTACAGCTACAAAGTTTTTGTTTGAAAATGTCATGATGAGATTTGGGTGCATGGAGATTTTAATAAGCAACCAAGGTATACACTTTGTTAACCAGTTAATTGAGGAATTGACAAAGGAATTCCATATCTCACATAGAAATACAACGCCATATCACCCTCAAGCGAATGGTGCTATTGAAGAATTTAACAAAATTTTGGAAAATGCATTGACAAAGATTTGCAATGTCCAAAGAGACGACTGTGATCAAAAAATATCTGCAGTGTTGTGGGAATATCACACGAACTGTAAGAGGTTGAAAAAACTACATTTCCTTTGGTATATAGGAAAGAAGCTGTCATGACAATGGAATACATTATACCTAGCTTAAGGATTGTTGCGACTATGGAGATGACATATGTTGTTGTTGTCGAAGAAAGATTGTCGCAGCTGGTATAGTTGGAAGAATAACGTTTTATCGTAGGATATCATCAAAATGTCGAGAAAGAACGAAAGAAAGTATGGAATGATTTCCACATCAAAAAAAATAAATTACAGGTTGGAGGACTTGTTCTTATGTATGATAGGAAATTCTTCAAGCATCCAGGTGAGTTAAAAACACACTGGTTAGGACCGTATATCGTCAAAGAGACCACTAATGGAGGTGCAGTGAAATTGCAGAAGTTAGATGGAACACTTGTCAAAGGAATGGTGAATGGTAGTTGGATAAAGCCTTATCAGGATAGACACAACTCAGTCGAGTAAAAAAAAAAGAAAGAAAGAAAGAAAGAAAGAAAAGTTTTGTTTAACCGCTGGAAATCCATTTTCGCGAAAGCAAACACCGTAGGAAAGTGCTAGTAAGTCGCAAACAGAGGCAAATTGTTGCAAACTCTAGGTCTGTTGCAAGTGGAAAAATGAAGGCGAAGACACTTAGTCTGTCGCAACCGAAGGAGTCCATTTAAGGAAGGATACCGATCATGATAAAGAGTGATGCTATCGTAAGATGAATTTGAGACGCATAAATGACAACTAGCCATCATTAATTGAAAAATCCCAAGAGACTTTGGCGTCATACTTTTTAGTCACTTCACACATGATTAAATAATAATGACAATGATGTGACAGGGAAAGTGACGGGTTATGTAGTGGTTTCCTTATGATGATTCAGACAATTGACCCATGTGACGGATCACATTGTCACCATTCCACTCAGTGTTTGTGTGTGTGAAGGTCTAACTGATTGAACAGGTGGATGTTATCAACACTCATCCTTCACTTTCATTTCATTTTTTTGCGTTCGAAAGAGGAATATCTCTCTATAACTCCAAGTTCCGAAGTAAGTTTTTCATTTCACAAAGTATGGTTATTTCAACTCCTAGTGCTAGTGTAGTTACAGAATTCATCGTTGAAACTACATCACCCACGCTCATTATGGAAGACACCGTCGGGTATGTTCCACCAAAGGTAGGGGATGGACTAGAAACTGAATAAGTTCTAGTCATCCATGAAGTAAGGTTACGACCCCACCCACCCGGGTCATCAGCAAAGAAACGTTTTGGTACCCACAAGAAGAAAGTCGTCTCAACACTAACGACAGAAGATGACAAAGCAATGGTTAAAATATGGCTACCAAATGATATTCCACCTAAACCACCAGACACAATCATGGGTAGGTCCACTAGAATGCAAAGTATCCATTGGTAAAATCCATCTGTTCGAAACAGAGTTCGGATAACGACGAAAAATGACGAAATCCTAAAGCATCGCCATCAACTATACAAGAATCTTAAGATATATTTGGTGATTATTACTTGAGGGAGGAAGATGAGATGGCATATTTCATCAATGACGGATAAGAGTTGATGAAAATGTTCTCCCTACAGGGAGGAATAAGTCAAAGAAAAGGATGTTCAGGAAAGCACTTGGGATTTTGTCTTCAACTTTCCAAGAAGTCTGGGATATAATTGGTGATGTCGATGAGCTTTTCCCTCTCATCGGTCCTACCACTCCAAAGCAAAAACTCTTCATACTAAGAAAGAAGAAAAGAAACAACAAAGGATGTGAATGCGATAAATGAAGCAGAGGCACTCTATGCGAAGGAAGTCGACCAAGTTTCTCAGACTTAGGAAGCATTGATCAATTATGTAGAGTTAGAGAAAGTTGTAGTGGAACTGTGTGCTGCTGAGACAGAAGCAACTGAGGTGAAGAATGAAATTAAAAATTTACCCTTGGCAGATAAAATGGATAAGGCCTCGAAAATGAAGAAACTCCAACAGGAAGTTGCAGTGCTTCGCACTCAACAACAACAAAGAAATGACAAAGTCACAGAGTTGCAGGCTGAAGCAAAAAGAGTCACCTACATCATTCATCCTATACACCAGAAGGTGCGATGAGCAGCAAAGGACGTAATACTTGTAACGTCGAAACACATCAGTTTCGACTGTGTCGAACAATTTCAGAAGGAATAAGAGGATGTGCGACATAAGAAAGAGGATATAGTGAAAATATTTCAGTATTATCAAAGTAAACTCGTCACAAATGCAGAAGTTGTAGAATAGAATTTCGTGGCTCGGGACGAGCCATAGGTGAGTGTTGGGGGCCTGTTAGGCCTAAGGAAAGATAGGAAGAATTTTGTTCGAATTCTTCCCAAGAAGGTAAAGAGTTCGGTCGCAAGGGAGAAAAAGTTGCGACTGATGCAGATGAAGATGGAGGAGAAGATGTGACAGAAGCAGTCGTGGAAGGGGAATAAGGTAGAAGAAGAAACTATAGAGGAAGGTGCGATGGAGGAAGACAAAAGAAGATAAGGAAGAAAGAGCTAAGACAAAATAAGTAGTCATAGAGGAAGTCGCGACAAGAGAAGATCCCGTGAAAGAAGAGAAACCATGACAGAAGAGAATAGCAGAAAGAAAGGATGCGATGAGATAAACCACGACGAAAGAAACCACGATAGAGAAGGCGTTCAATGGCGCAATGACTGAAAATGATAGCTAAAGATATCATGTGTACGAAGTTGGCTGGAGTCACACATGCTTGAATGAATAAAAGCATATTTGTATTTTGGGCCGATAGTGCCTACTGACAAGTGTAACTAGAATAGGAATGACATACTGTTGGCTAACAGAATGAAGTCGAATGAATGCGACATGGAAAGAGTCTATAAAAGGAAGAACCCAAGTTGTATGCAGGTTACTTCCTTAGTATGTTGGTTCTTATTCAATCAATTGTGTTTGTAAATAAGAGTAAATCGATCCAGTTTGTGTGTGGATCAATAGTATAGCTATAGAGAAGAGTAAGGCGATCCAGTATGTGTGCGGATCGACCGTAGAGTTGTAGAGAAGAGGAGGTCGATATAGGATGTGTGCGGATCGATGGAAGAGTGAAGTAGGAGAAGAGTCGATGACACAAGTCCAGAGAGAATGAGAGGAGAGGAGTCTGTATAGATAAAATAAGAAGAACTAGAATAGAGTTTGCAGCTGAGTGCGTAGAGAAAATGTACATATATTTCTCATGACAGATGAAGAGTGCCTTTGTGGTTTTTCTCGGATGGGTTTCCATGTTAAATACTGTGACAATGTGTAGATGATGAATGTGTTTATGTCACATGAATGTATATGATGAATGCGATTAAGTCGCAGAACTATATATTGTGAATATGTGTTTATGTATTTCCTTATGAAGGAGTTATCTTATGTATGAGTCACACTGTTGATAGATATCTTGTTTGCTAAAATCCTATAAAGTTGTTATAATCTTTATCGATGGATAAGTGAAAGTGTCTTATCTGCACATAGTAATAATAAGTAATATTCCCACCGAATTTGGTTGAGCGAGTTGGTAAGGTGCCAAGGGAGGAGAAATCCCCACCCAACTGCAGAAACCTGGTGATGACAGTTACCCATAAGAGATATCTCTGATGAGACTGCATATGTGTCGCGGGTGCTACCGACTAAGCTTTTCTATGTCGGGTCAATATCTTGGGCTTTGTTGTGCGCAAAAGAAGGACTGAACCTGGGTCAAAGGGGAAAAATCCAACAATGTATATAGTTTATTTTACACTCCTAGTTTGATTAGGTGGTCTACCATTCTTTTGTGAAAGTTTTGTAGTTATTTGAATCATTGTCATTGTATGTTTAAGCGAGATGTATATTCCTCTTTACTTAATAGATATTTACTTCACTTTTTTAGAGGTTTTTTGTTACTTGAATAAAATTTGATTAAATCCTTCCTAATCTAATGATTGAGGTGAATATGTGCTTATTAGGGTAGGTGTTTCCCAAGAGGGGATAGTCAAAGCACCCTTCTCGGAAAGACTTGAGATTAAAGGTTTTTGATTTTGTTATGTAGTGAGGATGATCACATCTATGATCTTGTATGATATCCATTTGCAAGATGGATTGGAGAGGATATTTGAACATATTGTTTAGTCAAGTTGGACACCAGATACGAGAGGTAATATTATCATTATATTTTTATTATAATACATGTATATGTTTTGTATTATTCAATGCACATGTAATTGATTATAATATTTTTTTTATAAATTGTGTATTTATTGTTGTCTACTATTTGGAAAATATTGGATCAAATATTTGTAAGGGGCCTCTCCAGCCTGATTTAGAGATGGATGAGGCCAATGAGACACCCTAGGTGCATAAACCTAACATGCCATATAGATTATATTGTAGATTTTGTCAACACACAATAGAACAATTTTGTACATTCATAGTTGGCTACATTGTGGTCTTAGTATGTCATCATGTCATAATACAAGACCCTAAGATTTTAGATATTAATGAAATTATTTCTTGAGATATGATTTTATTGATGCATTATATTCTTAGTATCCCATCCTACTGTATAGGGTGAGGGTTGATGCTAAGTGACAAGATGTGAGGCATGATCACCCATCTTATTCATATGTATTGGCTTTCAAATATAACACTCCTCCACCTACTAATACTACTCCTCCACTTCATTATCCTACTCCACCTCCTCCAACGTAGCCTCCTCCTTCTCCTCTTCTTGCACCACCAGTTTTCAATCCATTAATTCATCCACCTACTACTCCACTTACACTAGTAAATACACTAACTATAGATCCATCCACATCCTCCAACAACTACAACAACTTATATAGATCCATCCATTTATCCACCTACTACTCCACACTTTCCACCAAGTGCACCAAATACCAATCCATCCATTTGTCCAACTACTACACCACACTTTACACCAAGTGCACCAACTACCAATCCATCCATTGATCCACCTATTGCGCCACCTATGCCACCAACTAAACGAGTATCCAACCCTATAGGTATTTTAGTCTTATTGGGTGATATTGATTCTATTGGAGAGATATATTAGATTGTAGTTGTTACACCCAAAACTTGTATTTGTGGTCAATCCCCTAAAGTAATTTGGCTAAACCATATTTTGGAGGAGCTTTTGCTCAAATCTAGGAGGTATGATGCACCCTCCTTCCTGACATAGGGTGTCAGACTGGAATGATGCCTCTTTCTTGTTGATAAGGTGCTTCGATGACACTTGTTGCTTGAAGACAAAGAGAACCACCGAAACTTGCTCATGTAAAAGGAGCATCAACATTGTCAAAAAGGAAAAAAGAGAATATTTCGAGAACCTTCTAGATGAAAGTCATATTGGAGGCTTATCCCAACTGCTTGGAATATGTGGCATTCATACCCATAGCCTCTAGGGATCATCCCTTACCTTCCTCCAAAAATATCTCAACCCCTTTGGGCCCTCTTTGGCCTATATATACAAGCTTACCCTCATGAGAGCACCTTTATGGTGCTAAAATCACTACTGGAATAGGAGGCATAGAGTGTGGTTGTGAGTGAGCCTTTGGTATCTAGTTTGTAGAGTGTGTGTGAACGTGAGTCAAAGGCATTGTGAGAGCAAAGCCTCAACATCAAGGCTTTGGTTTTTCTTCTCTTATATTGTTAATACAAACATGTTCTCCTTTCCCATGAATGATTTGTGTTAATATCAATTGTTCATTACTTTTCTCCTTGTTCATTAGTATATATCATTGAATTATCTTGTTGCTTTCAGTATTTGTATCTTGTTCCCTACATTCTTTTGCAGGTACAACTGATCACAAGAGAATTACAAGGCAAGGATCACCTTCATCATTGAGGTAAGAAAGCTTATCATTCAAGTAGTTAAATAATATAGGGAGAGGATGCATCATTGTGTCTTTTTGTTCTAGATATACCTCATGTAAACTAGGGAAACAATCTTTGTATGAATTGATTGATAGGTTCCAGCAAAAAAACTGGCGACCATATTGGGAAATTTCTAATTAGATCTATGGGTTTTATTTATTTATTTTTCTTTTGATAACAAGCTTGCAAAGTTTTTTCTCTCGCTCATTCGAGGATCCAAGGTGAGAAATCCATCTTATTTCAATCCCATTTTCTTTCTTTGGTCAGTACCTAGACTTATCAAAATTCCAGTTTGATTTACAATTGATTATATTAAAGGTTATTTACTAATGTTGGCTCTCTAGATCCACCGACGCGCCTGAATTTATTTGACAGAGCACTAGACTATCCTTGACGCCTTATTCCTATTTTCAAGGAGCACTGATGACACCTTCTTCCCAGAATCAAGAAGCATCACTGATGTTGTTTAGAAGGAAGCAAAGAGCATTGGCAAACAAATGATGCCCTGATTCTACCCTGCAGAGTGCGTCGAGGTAGTCCATCTCCAAATATAGGGTTTTGTTTTGATATTTTTCTTTTGTTTGGGTTTTTTAATCTTCTCTTCTTCTCATTAACAAGTCTGACAATGTGCTTAGCATGAATGTACTTTTTTAGTTCAAATCTTGAAAATTTATCTTAGTAAAATCTCTGAAACTGAATGGTTTTGTGTGGAAATTTAGTTGTGGGTTTATGGTTTACATGTTGAGATCTTAAAATCTCTTTCTAGATCTATAGAAAGGAAAAATGTTATGGGTTCTTACACTTTTTTAGTGTGGTTTTCCTTCTTTGCATTCCTTTTTCCAAAAATACATAATAAAAAAAATAAAAGAAAAAGTTAGATTGGTTGTTTTTTATTTAATTAGATGATTAAAAGTTTTTTTCTTTTTGAAGTTTGATGAAGAAAAGCATAGGCATTTAGGCATCAGAGAATATTTTATTTATTTATTAGAGATCTCTTAGGTTTAGCATTGAGAGGTTTTTCGTGTTTGAAAGTTTTTCGAAGCTTGAAGAATGAGTTGTCAAAATTGCATGGTGTTTTCGTTCATTGTTTAACAGGAAAATCTCTCCTTTGCTCTATTTAGGATTTATCGAAAAGAAAATTGCATTGAATTTAGATCATTTAATCTTGCAATTACTTCACACTCCATAAACATTCACTTACCATCAAGATTAAATTGAATGGTAGCTTAGGTTAAAATTCTTAGTAATTTGAGTGATAGGTTAGAAGACATGTTCCGACGTCTATAAAAATAGGATCTGTCATTCTTTGCATGCACCGCATCCCGGGGATTGTGCAGTTATTCCATGTAACAATCAGTATATCGAATGGATTTTTATGTTCCCTCGAGTTATATCAAAAAGTTCTTCATGTACTTGATAGTATATCAGAATGCCCCTTTCGAACGGTTTAGCATTAGCCAACACTAACATGGATTTGAGCTCCCATGTACCTTGTGTATATCGGGAGACCCTTCTAGGAACTGATATCAACTGAGAAAATCCTTTTGGTCCTCTTATTGAAGCAATACACTGAGAACATCACGCAGGGAGCTACTATGCAGGTGTTATCTAGGTAGTGAGGTATTCAAGAAAGGGTAAGGTCCCAATCCTCCTTGTCACGTTTTATTGTTGGACCTTGTGGTATATCATGAGTTGCAACAACTTGACACTCCTAGTGAGGACCTAACTTTTTCAGCCCCTCTTATCACTTAAATTTACTTGTGACCTTAGCTTGCGTAGATTTGTTTGTGTGTGATCTTTTTTATTAGAAGAGTTTTAGAGTAAAAGTGTTTAGCCATCATTTTGGTTGAACCATTTATAAGGAGATCTCGTAGAATGCAGGGTTTACCACCTGAATTTCCTTGTACTGTGGAAGAAAGAAAAGGGGTGACCATGGACCAACCTGTCACAATTGATCCTTCTATGGAAAGCGTTCCAGGCGTTGAATTAGGAGAAGAGTATTCTTCTTTTGAGAATTTGTCTACCTCTACCCTGTACTGGCATAATTGCTTTCTTTACATGATTCAGAAGGCCATTTTGGTGCATGAGATTGGGTGTTTTCCCAACCATCAAATGACCTCGTGGCATCATAATTTGGTCCAACTGCTCCGTTTTGGGAGACTTCCTTGGAACGAACAATTTCTAACTACGACAAGTTACTGCTTTGTCTTATGCCACCCCCCACCAAATTATGAGTATTTTAGACCTATATGTGAGATGGTGTCCAATCTGCGCATGCTGGGGGAATACATAAGAAGGAAGGGTATTTCTCCTTTGCCCAGCTATGCATAAATAACCAACTCCCGAATACCATGCTCTTGTTCGTTCTTATGTTGTTATCGTATCTGGAATACCGGATCAAAGTGTGGTTTCTTATGATCCGGGCTAGCTTTCTATTCCTATCTTACCAACTCAAACTCTCCCTTCTATCCCTAGTTCTCCTACGAACCCTCTGCGCATCGAGGACAGCAGTCATAGTGTGCAATGGGTACACAAATATAATTTTGAAGCAATGTCAAGATATAATGCAGTAGACAAAAGTTTAGAGCTCTTTGGCGCAATGACAGGCCCGCTTTTACAGATCTCACAGCCTTGTTTATAACCCTCAGAATGAAACGGCATTAATTACAACTCACGTGATCTTCTTAGTATTTCACACAGGACTGATATAGATTCTTCTGAGTATTTCACACAGGATGTTTTCCAACACAAAAAGTATCACGCCTTTACTATATTCAAGTAAAGTTTTGAGGGCATTCACTGTTCTTGAGGTGACACACTGTATTTTTATGTCTCGTCGTTTTGTGCCTACAAACTGCGATTCTCCCACGTTCATTACATGATCTCATTGTCGGGTGCCTACAAACTGCGAATCTCTCCACGTCCAACGTGTGCCCCCGCCGCTTCTAATTGAATTGACCAACGTTATCTCTACATACAAATTTTCATCGGTACATATATTCGTCTTGCCTTTCCCTTTCAAAATCATGAAAGATTGCAACCCATATTATTTAACAGTCGAGTCTTGTCGAAGAACAGAGCTCGAATAAACCGAATGAGAGTGGACACAGAAACCAAAATTGAGAATGAGCAGTGAGCAGTGAGCAGTACCACCCACGAGAAGCTCTGTTAAAAAAATAATTGACCAAACCCTTCAGGCTTCCGGCATTTAATGGTCTTGAAAAGGATTTGTTTCAGTCTCTATGGAATGGTGCATCATGCATGTGATAGTATCATGGGAGCTCCAACAGCGTTCCTTTAAGGTCAAACACCTTCACTTCGAACTACTTTCGCTTTATGTGAAACCCTACCTCAATCATTATGACTGAACATAGTTTAAAATATGGTTTTATAATTAAAATTGTTTATTAATCTTATAAACTTTTTGACTTGACTTTGGACTACCTTTAGATATAATTAATTTATTGAAGAATATGTTTGCTTATGATACATATATTATTATTACAATATATTACTATGTAAGGTAATTGGAGTGTTATGCATGTATGTATTTTGGAAAGAAAATGTAATAAAATTTCAATTTATTATATGATTAGGGGTAAGATTTAAAATTGTTTTTTATTAGTTAAGATTTAATTTTGTAGAATTAAAAATTTTAAAATTTAAAGTTTTTAATATAAGTAGAAAAATGTTTTTTATAAATTGGGAACATAAATTTCTTGAATAATTATAAGTTAATAACATTTGTGAATAAAAATCATCAAATAGGTTTTATTATTTTAGAAATAAATAAATATATTCACTCTATCTTATAATTTTAAAAAATCAAACTTGATATATAGAATGGGAAAGAAAAAATTATGATATTACAAGTAGTAAAAGAGAATGACAAACAAGAAGTAGCACTTAGCTAGGTTTTTTACTTTTTGAGAGGATAAAGGAGGAAAAAGAAAATAAAACTTCTAGAAAATATCTTTCAAGCTTATAATTACTAGCAATTGCCCCAAGGAGGTGCAATAATACGCCGATAAGGTGGTTGTTAGAAGGTAAAAGAAGACAGGGAATGTAACATTAAAATGAGGTAGTGCAAGACTACAATTAATACCACAACAAAATGGAACACTTCAATTTATCAAAAGATAGAGAATAGTCAAACTTAGAATAGATAACAAGTTTATTGAACTTAAAAGTTTTACACATTAGAAAATAGGGCTTTCCAATTAACATCACATTATACAACGAACATGCTATGGCATGGGAGAAATTTATCTCATGAAGAAAAGACTCCAATGTGTTGTTATAACTATAAAGAAGGAAAAACATATTTGATAAGAACACATGTATTCAAACATGGGGTTCCAAACATATTGGGCCAGTTGCAATCTTGGATGAATTGCAGCAACTTCTAATCCATCAACCTGCCTTGAAGCAAAACAAACTTATCATGCAAATGGATCTCTCCATCACAACCACTTTCCTCTTAACAAAGACACTTTCCTCTCAGCAGATATCTGATGTGAAATGGGGATTCAAGATGTATTCGAATACCTCAAAGATCCTGGAAAATAACTAATAGATTTTACAGCCTCTTAAATCGATACCTAACTTATTGGGATAATTATAGACATGAATGGTCAATTTATAATGAGATGAAAAGCATTTCAAAATGTATGCAATAGAGCTATGCATTCACCTAGGATGTAATAGCAACATGATTTGAAACATTTTGAGATTCCTTGACAGCCAATGTAGTGGGAAATGTCTTGATCGATACCTGACTTCTTGAAATGATTATAGACATCAATGATCAATTTATAATGAGAACAAAATAATTTCAAGATATTGGCTCTTGATATATATTCCCCATATACCGGTTCATGCTATATTAGGATATATATTATATTCATCAACGCAGTTTCATTCTTTAATATATATCAATGTAGTGAACAGTCCCTCCAACCTTGAACAACATCTAACTTCAAAACCAAGCCAAATATCTCACCTGCCCGAGGGTATCAATAACAACAAGTTTAAAAAAAAAATAATGCATGGAATACGATAGAATTCAAACTGTTTAGACTGAAAATGGCCTCCTTGACTTGATTTCATATTTCAAAAACACAAGTCAAAGGATCCATGCACATTCGCTTCTAATATACAAGCAGCAGTTTGAGAAAACAATAGACAATGAAGACATAACAGACATAATACATGTATTTCTACAGATTTCCCAATTGTTTAGAATCTTTAGATCCAATATTGTACTTAATTAAATGTTAACATGTAATTATATTTGTTTTAATAGTAAGTCTTTCTTAAAGCACGATTAAAGTAAATGTTTAAGAGACATTAAATTCCCCACTTCCAAGAAAACAAAGATATGTAAGGAAATTAATTTTATGTGTAAAAGCTGGAAATAAAACCCCAAAAAAGACTAAAACCAACCTTTATCGGTTCAAGATAAGGCCATGGCTCAGCAAGAGGTAGAAATGAGCATAGTTACGAGTCAGACAATGAGTTTAATATTTTCTCTGTCATAAATGTAAAAATAATTTGCACGTCTTTCAACTTTAACACTCCGCTTGTCAATGCGTTAAAGTTGGTCCTTGAGATGGATTTTCGTTTCCAATATACATAGCAAAAATATAGTGAAACTAATACACAGTCATTTAAAAACAAATGCTAAATAGATATTGTTTGGATCTAACTTATACTCAGACATCTTGAGTCAGTTATTGTCACTAATAGGACAAGCTATCAAAAGAGTTACTTTGAGAGAGAGAAGGTTAAATTGGTATGGGTTTAGGTTAGATACGTACAGTGACAAAACTAAGTGACCAAATGGCAAGATCTCATAAGGGTAGTAGCAAGGATAGTCATCCCAAATCACAGGTAGGCACCTTAAAAGGCATAGCTCCCTTTAGTAGATTGAAAACTACTATTGACCTACCATATAAGGTTTAACACAAACATAGCTAAGGTGGGATAGGACATCACAATGCATGGACAAGATAGGAGAGATTATGTTCAAGCATGGGCCAGTAATAATGTAGACAACCCAGTAGAAAAAGGATAGAAAAAGTCACAACCTGTTGGGAGATGATAAGCACATTAATGGGAAAGCCAAAAGGCATAAAAAAAAACAAGAGTAGACTAGGCATGTACTATCCAAATAGGAAGAAGTAGAATACATCCATCTTCTAACAGTTCAAGGAAAGGTCAGGAAATGTTGAAGGGAGCGATGTGCAGTGTATGACTGTTGTGACCTCCCTAGGCTGAGAAGTGAATGTGTATGCCCTAAAGGGTTTGGCAGTAGCATGACCTAGCTCAATAGGGCTAGGCTTAAATTTCAAACATGCGAACAAGGCCACGTTTCAAAACTGACAACCAACAAAAGCGAAAGGCTATGTATGATTAGCTAAAGGAGGTCATGTTCTTAGCCCATGGCCAGGAGAATAAGGCACAACACCAATGACTTATCCCCTTGGAGGGCTAACAAAGGTCACAGCCCATTCCTAAAGGAATACACAATCACTTCCCAGTCACTAAAAGGCCACAAACAAAATGTAGCAACCGGATAGGAAGGCATGTATAAGCAGCCTACAAAGGGATGTATTTTTTGTGCTGGGAGACGAAATACAACCTTTAGATTTAGAGGAACCTTTGGAGGAAGATGATATCTTAAAAATACATGGATAGGAAGGTCCCAATGGTTTATTAAAAATTCCAAACACAAGGCCATAAATCATTTGAAAGTCCATAAATGTTGCACAAGATAAGCAGATTAATGGGAAAGCCAAAAGGCATCCAAAAAAATAAGTGTCTAGGATTGTACTATACAAATAGGAAGCAACCCCCAAAAAGGCTAGATTCATCCTCTAACAGTTCAAGAAAAGGGTAGGAAATGTTGAAGGGAGTGATGCGAAACTTATGGTTGTTGTGACCTCCCTAGTCTGTGAAGTGAATATGTATGCCCTAAATGGTTTGTTAGTGGCATGACTTAGTTCAACAAGGCCAAGTATCAAATTCAATCATGTGAACAAGGCCATGTTTCAAAACCAGCAACCAACAAAAGCGAAAGGCTATGTATGGGCAGATGAAGGAGTTCAATCATTACTTGTTTTTTTCATGACACGACTACATATCCAATATGGAATAAATAACCATATGTCAATTTTTTTGTCCTCTTCACATTGAGCACAATCCAAGTAGATGTGTTCAATGTATCCTATGACTTAAAATACTCCTTTTTTTTTATAGTTATGATGTGTTGCGTTGCAATCCAATATGTTACTTTTACATTGATATGAGGAGAATTATGATTAAGAGAAGCGAAGCAACGAAGATACAGGGTTCAGATCGAGGGATTTGAGAACTAGGAGGTACCCTCGATCATAAATTCTGAGCTCAACATACAGTAAAACATTCGGCTATGGTGTCTATATAAGCTTCGGGCAAATAACCATAAAATCCTTCATTTAGTTGAAGCTCTACATGTTCATTTTGGTCAAAATTTGGACATTTTATCATAGAGGCTCTACTTCCATGTTTTTATTTTCTCATTTTTCTCAGCTATAGTATCATAAGATGCCCTAGTCATAGAACACTTGTATTGAGGACTGACATTTCAGAGTAAGCTTTTTTGGTTATCGGGTTCTCGCAATCAACCTTTGCAATCAAAGGGTTTGGAAGAGACCGGGGTTTGTGGAGGATATAATAAATGAACCTATTGTCATTTTAACGTTTTTAAACAACTTAATAAATCAGGCTAATAGGTGGCAAATAAAGGAATTTCAATATTAAAAATTATTTTTATTTATTTTTAAATTTTAATAAAAATTTCCAAGGATTTATGTCCCATAGGAGGTAGATTAGGCCCATTAAAAAATTAAAATAATGTATTTTAAAAATTGTTAAATTTATTTTTATTTTTCCAAAATTTATGATTAATATTAAAATTGTATAAAGTATTGTAACAAACTATGGTAAAAACAATAAATTAATGCACTTTGACATTTTATCTAAAAATATATCCTACCTTGAAAAAGAATAATAATATTTATAAACATGATAATCTTTTCATTTATTATAAAAATTTGGTAAAATAATAAAATTTTATTAATATCAATGTAACTTGATGATATGATTGTTTATATAATGTGAATATATATAAACATGATAATCTTTTCATTTGTTATAAAAATTTGGTAAAACAATAAATTTTTATTAATATCAATGTAACTTGATGATATGATTGTTTATATAATCTGAATATATAT
>LPNX010515623.1:611949-645546 GCA_001517045.1 Pseudotsuga menziesii
TCTACCTTGTATGGATATAATTTAATATTTTTTAAAATACTTTAAGATATAATTTCAATGGTATAGTTCAAATAGTCCGTGTTTTCCATTTTTTAACATATTTTTTGTTATAATTTGTTTGAATTAGAAATAATAATAATAAAAATTATTATAATCGCATATATTAACTATGGAAATTGCATAATTTAGGTGCTATGGGGGTATTCTAAGGTGGTGAATTTATTTACAATTCAAGAACACAATTTAAACACTTCTAAATTTAGATTTTACCAAAAGCAATTTACCTGATTTCAACCAAAACTCACCCTTATATCAAAACATAAAATAAGTCATAAAATAAATAAGCTACCGAGGAGGTTTCTCTTATAAGCTTAACACCTTAAAAATGTCAAATATAAAAAGTACAAGACTGCTCCTAATTTCAATACTTTACTTTGTAAAAATACCATTAACCATTTGTCAAAAAAGAGTGGACATTTAAGATACAAACTTCACTTGCCATTAATGCCATTACACATAAATTATAAATTAGACTACTCTTAATTTCCATACTTTACTTTGTAAAAATACCATTAACCATTTGCCAAAAAAGAGTGGACATTTAAGATACAAACTTCAATTTCCATTAATGCCATCACACACAAATTATAAATTATAGTCTTTTCTGCTTGAAACAAAAAACATTAATTATAATCCTTTAAAACACACATCTTCGAAATTTAATAAGTAACAAATTTGCATTCGTAATCATGGCATTGAAAATGTTGTAAAGTTTAAGTGCATCCCATATGACATGTTCAAACTAAATGAGTAAAGATGTATTGAATATATTATATTTTATTAAAATAAATTGTATAATTTTATTTTTTAGGTTTAATATTTATTAAAATTATTTATATTTTATGTTTGAATATTTATTATAATGTTCAAACTTGAGAAACAAATGAGTAAAGATGTATTGATTTATTTAAATTTTATTAAAATAATTTGTATAAATTTATTTTTTAGGTTTAATATTTATTAAAATTATTTTATTTTATATTTGATATTTTTTAAAAATATTGAGTAAAGATGTATTGATTTATTTAAATTTTATTAAAATAATTTGTATAAATTTATTTTTTAGGTTTAATATTTATTAAAATTATTTTATTTTATATTTGATATTTATTAAAAATATTTATATATTATAAAGTAGTAAAAGTTATCACATGAATAAATGAGTAAAGATGTATTGATTTATTTAAATTTTATTAAAATAATTTGTATAAATTTATTTTTTAGGTTTAATATTTATTAAAAATTATTTATATTTTATATTTGATATTTATTAAAATTATTTATTATTATAAAGTAATAAAAGTTATCACATTTTAGAGATCAATGAGTAGTATTAAAGAAAATCTTGCTACTTAAAATGACTTGTTATGACTTATTATAGTTTATTTTGGATTATTAAATTACTTTTAAATTTTATATACAAAAATATGAATATTCTTTGTAATTATGTACTTTCTAATAACATATCTAAAACTAAATACTACATATTTAAGTTTTAACTTTAATCTTAAACATGAAACTAAAGACTACACAACTTTCTAAATCTTATTTGCAATAAAGCCAATATCCCTTCTCTTTCTCACCCAAGAATATATTTAAACTATATACTACACAACTTTCTAAATCTTATCTGCAATAAAGCCAATATCCCTTCTCTTTCTCACCAAAAATTAAAAACTATGCTCATATAATTTTGTTTTTAAGACTTTTATTGTCATGGATGCTAAATAATCATTAATAATGAATAGCTCAATATTAAACATTACATCAATAAGCACTTAACAGTGATGCATTTAATGCTACTATTGTAGGGATTTCAATCTAATCATTTTGTCATGGCCAAGAATAACTACCTGGTAGTGTGACATTTAATGTTGCGGCTAGGCAGAGGTGTGCAGTTGGATTTGACTGTTGAATTAGATTCAACGGTCCACCTCTGTGCAGTGCCAGCATTAAATGCTAAGTCCACCTCTGCGCAGTCCCAACATTAAATGCTAAGCTGCACTACTGAATGGTTATTGTTCAAGTAGGATAAAAGACAACTAAAAAGCCCCGTTTTGTTTTATCAGACCAATTTTTAACAAAAAGGGATCCAAATTGTTCCTAGATTTTTCAATTTCAACAATTGTAATTGCTTTTCCTAAGTAAAATGTATGATTTTAAAACTACCCAGATGGCATAATTTACAATTTCAGCAACAATTGTTCTCGTGGAGCATTTTGGTTAGAGCTCATACTACTCTTTACCCTTCAACCATGAAGTTAGAATTCTTTCATCAATAATTTTTTATTAAAGAATTTAAGCAATGAAGAAATTAGTTTTTATTATATACTTAATAAAAATCTAACAAAATTACTTACCAAAAATAACACAAACCAATAATTAACACTCACCAACATTATGCAATATACACCCACCATATTACCTGTAATTAAAATTTGAGTTTGGGAACAGGTTTCAAAGTTCAACCTCTCAAAAAACTAACAAAAACGTTAATGACAGATTATAGAAATCGCTAAACGTCAAAAATACATTTTAGAAAATTATTTGTCAGTTTGATCTGACGTTCTCCCAAAATATTTAGAAGTATTGTACGAGAACACTATATCCAATGGTTGATATCCCTACAACAGTAATAAATGCACTATGAGAATAAATGCACTATGAGGTGCTAATTGAACACCAATAAAAATATATATTATCTGTAAATAACCATATTTGGAAGAAAAAAAATCACATTGTAAATAACCATATTTGGAAGAAAAAAAATCACGTTATTGAAAGAAGACAAGTTCCTTGTTCTCGGCAAATGTGGTGCCTTGTTCATTGCAAATGTGGCAGCTTTTTTAAGCGATCAAATATTGGTTTATTAAAATTTGAATGTATTTCCCGTCCTGGCAAAACTAAGTGCATGCTTGGAAAAAAAATACAGATACCAAAACATTCCCTTTTGTTCTTTTATTACCAAATCCCTCTGTTGCCACTACAATTTACAGCTTTTTATGACAATATATAATCGCAT
Organism: Pseudotsuga menziesii; assembly: GCA_001517045.1. Lineage (NCBI taxonomy): Eukaryota > Viridiplantae > Streptophyta > Pinopsida > Pinales > Pinaceae > Pseudotsuga > Pseudotsuga menziesii. The sequence goes on from LPNX010515623.1 coordinate 615,032, forward strand.
TGGCTATGAAGAAGACTGTGAGATGCAACTTACGAGAGAAAAAAACCTCTTAAAATAATTCCAAAAATGGACAGTTCACAGTGCACATTATCATCATTTAGCCTTTTAACTTGCTCAAACAAAACCCTTAGAATCGTCTTGAATGGAGCCGTGCACACAGGAAACAAGAAAATGAATTCAACATTTGAACAAAAGCTCATTTCCTACCATTTTATACAAATGGAAGATATAGAGAACAAACACTCACATTTTCACTTGACAACTAATGTATAGTGCAAGAAAAACTGATCTTGGAGCTGTGTGGATCGAAGAATTCAGGCAACCATCGGCAATTTCAGAGATGAAGTCGTTGAGGCAAAGTTCCTCTCCATTCCATTGTATTCAATAAATGGGCGAGAAATAATACCCCTGGAATAAGCCATGATGAAATGCCTGGACTTTGGGAGGACGTAGGGGAGTTACGCTTGGGATTTATGTGCATAAGAAATAGGATCAGTTACTAAAATCAGTTAAAAAAAAATTCCCAAACAACAAATATTGTCATTTTAAGCTAGAGTTCAAACAAGTACGTCTCTGTAAATAGTTGAACAAATAAACATAAATATACATCAGGTAGTCCACACATAAATACAAAACAGTACGCTCTGTAAAAAGGTGAACAAATAAAACATAAATACACAGTCACTAGTCCAAGTGTACAAATAAAACATAAATACACAGTCAATAGTCCACCACACATAAGTACATCTCTGTAAAACATAATATGATAGTTTTATTTCCGTTGTCCTAACCGAGGATGTAGGGAACAAAAGCTACAATGAGAATACTTTTATATTAGTCCTTCTAACCAACCAAAGTAATATTAAATGCTACTGAGGTGGCATACAAGTAGTTCGATATGAATTGCTTTGGATTTATATACACCACCTCAGACAGCGTGTTCTACCCTAGATTTGAATTGCTTCATAATCAAAGACCTATACATTCTCCCAACCCAAGCAGCCCTAATGTTCACTTATGTATAATAAAACTTAAAAAAGAAATTGCAATAACAATTTACAAATGTTTTATTTCACTTTCATCCTTGTAACCCTTTACTGCTATTTACAAAATGTGATATTGCATATTTACAAAGTGCGATATTTCATTTTCATCCTTGTGACCCTTTACGAATATGATAAGATGTACGAGACAAAAGTATTTTGAAATCTCAGCTACTATTTACAGAATGCGATATTTCATTTTCATCTTTGAATCCCATAGGATAGAATGTATGAGACAAGAAGTATCCTGAAGCTCAGTTGCTACTTATAGAATGTGATATTGTATTTTCTTCCTCGTAAATCATGAAGGATGTATGAGACAAAAGTTGCAATGGGACTTGATGCCCTGAAGGATGTATGAGGCAAAAGTTACAAAGAGACTTGATCCAAGTATAAATTTTATGCAGATGAAAAGAAGCATTCTATAGATTTTATTGGCATTTAAAAATGTTGTAAAAGTGATCATAAAAACAAAATCAGATATAAAAGATATGTAAGCATCATTCATTTACTTATAATACAAACATATATATATATATATATATATATATATAGATATAGATATAAGTAAGCATCATTCATTTACAAATTACTTATAATACAAACATACACACATATATAAAGATATGTTAGCATCATTCATTTACTTATAATACAAACATACTTATGCTTTTACTAAATAGATACTAAAGACAATGCTTTGCTAGCAAGCAACTTTCACGCATGCACCTCATAAAAAAATCTACCTAAATTATTCTGCTTTGTTAAATAACTTTGCTTTGTTAGTAAGCAAGGATGTAATGACACATGCACCTCATCTACCAACATGGATTCTCAGCTCTATTATAATAAATATTTTGAAAACCATATTAAAAACAACAATCAACAAGAACAAGATCATATACAAAAGTTAAGATAATAGTTAAAAATGCCATAACATGCATCTCATCATGCTCTACTATATACAAAAGTTAAGATAACAGGCCAAAAATGACATAAGATGCATCTCATCATGCTTTACTATAATAACTCTTTAGTCCAACTGTTTCAGACTAAGAGATTGAAAAAACCAATCAAGATCATATTGAAAACAACAATCAACAACAACAAGATCATATACAAAAGTTAAGATAACAATCCAAAAATACCATAACATGCATCTCATCATGCTCTTACTATAATAACTGTTTAGGACTAATAGATTGAAGAAAGCAATCAAGATCATACAGAATAAGCTAAGATAACAATGCAAAAATACCATAACATGTTTAGACATAGCTCTATCAATGTGGCTGCATAGGCTAACCACAGAATGAGAGCTTTGAAAATGGGTCGACTTTTGAATGGCATGGAGTATGTTGGTAACCGCAGATTTTGTTTGGCAGAGGCTTGGATTTAATTCCTGTACGAGTGTGAATGGGAATCATGGAATGCACTCTCCCTAAGATTTGGTTTAAGAGAGGGCAACGTTAAGTGGAGTGTGGCCCATGCATATTATTGAGATCTATGGGACTATACTATGTGTAGTTTGAAATCAACAATAGGCTACATCAATGTCCATCCCAAGATTTTTAAGTGACTAGACCTGGATTGAAATCAAGAATAGGCTACATCAATGTCCACCTGCAAGATTTTTAACAGACTACACCTAGATTGAACTTGTGGCAATCCTTCATTGATATAACAAAATGCACCAAACAAAATTGAAGTCTTACATGATGCCAGAAACTGACAAGATCCATAACCTGCATTCCATAGGGGAACTTCAATCAATCAGCCAGATTTTCGTAAAACTAATGTGAATCAACACACAAACGTTAAAACCAACTTCATTAGTCCCCGTTATCTACTTACTTGGATCAGAGGAGGTGATCATCCCCTCCCCACCAAAGTTACAGGATATAGGTGAATTTCATTCTCTGTAGACATATCCTTCATGAAAAAATCATTGTTGCAGAGTAGCGACTTTGACTTCAGTTGCTAATCCATTCCACCAGAATTCCTTTATGGACTTCCAACACGAAGGTAAGGAAAAATAAGACTCAACCCCATAGAATTCAAGAATGTTGCTTCAACTGAATGTGTTAAATTTTTGGCTTGAATGACTACTCAGATAAAGCAAATAGGAATGTGTTAAATTGGAATTTGGCCAGACCAACAACTCCACTCAGATAAACCAAATTTGTAAAATGAATGCGAAGTGAGTTGACAGTATTGTAATAAAATGAACACATAAGAAGCAACTAACAGTATTTAAAAAGTTGCACGCTAGAAAAGTTAGACATTGGAATATGAAAGCCCTGTATTATTGGGATACTGACCAATCAAGGCTGAAACACAAGGTTAGGTTGCAGATCTAGAAAGCTGCAGAAGACTTCCAACACACTAGACAATGAGTTCAGTTGTAGAACCGCCAAATTGGAATATTTTATGAATGCCATGGGAAGAGGAATCATATGATATTGCTAATGAAATCCAAAGAATTAGATGATGATGGATTCTTGTAATTGTCTTATGTGCAATGCTACTACTTTTCATGTTAAGTTAGTTCAATTGTTAAATATTGTTTGTCTGTGTTCTTGCCTTCATTGAGCTAAAATATAGGTTAATTATCATAAGGCCGACAAGTTTCAATAACAAATAAACGGTAGCCGATAAATTACACTAAAGGAGCAATGAATAGAAGGTTTAAAATAACTTTATACACATGAAACAAATATCTACATCATATGAAAATTAGTGTTGTACATAATCTACTTTAAAACATACAATATAAATATCAAAAACCAAAACATAGAAATCTCTTATTAGGGAAATAACAGTTATCAAATAAGTTTGATCTATTTTACCTTGAGAAACTCCTTTACTTGGTCCTTTTGAATCTCCTTTTTTGGTTCCTTTTGACGGTCTCTTTCCAATTTTCCCTTTCTGTGCAGGTTTGGCTAGTGACACCTTAACTTTCACTTGCAAGAAAACGAAAATATTAAGAAGTTACAACTGAAATTGCAACAAACTTCAAATGTAATTTAATAATTTATCCTCCCAAAATACAATGGAACTACTTCAGACCAAAGGCAATAAGAAAACCAAACCTTTATATCTCCATCAATCAGTTCATCATCCTTGTTGAATGCCTCAATACATGCAAGAGCAGATTCCCGAGTAGTGTAGTTCACAAACCCAAAGTCTTTTCTCTTGGACCATCATTAGCATTTTAATCCTTAAAGTGAGTTTCATCATTAACATTTTAAGCCTTAAAGTAAGTTTCATATCATGGATTGGTATATAAAAAAACATGATTTTAGCATTCATAGATTTGAGATTTCATCAAAAAGAAAGTTCATGACATCTCAAACATTATCCCATGAAAAATGTTATATGATATAGTTTTGGCATTGAACATGTAAGGTCAAGGAACTTATGCATTCTAAAATGCCTTAAAAAGAAGCATTGTTATTATTTCTTCTCATAGTAATAAGTATATATGTCTCTTTAATATCTTCTTCGACGCTAGTCAGCATTCACAACATGTTGATGGACTTCCAAGCGTTGGTGTTTTCTTCAAACTTAGGTGTGCTAGAAGTTGAATTTGCAAGTGAAGAAGCATATGCGGTTTAAACTTATCTTTGGAAATGTAACAAGTAGGACAAGCAAGGAATGGTAATTGGCAGAATTTAAGACTGCATGCTTGAAAGTAGATTTTCAGCACAGCAGCTTGGATTTTTGACATGACTATATAAGTATTATGATTGAAATGAATCATGTCAGATTGCAGCTCTTACCATGCACTATTAGAACTAAAGCTCATCAGAACGTACCTTGATAATTTGAGATATCAAGCCAAGGACAAGATGAGGCTGCAAATACAAAATACACATTGTGCGATTAGATAAAATATATAACCACGCCAATTAAACTAATTTCCAAAACAGAAGGGCCTCTCTATTTATAAAGTCCTCAAAAGGCAGGTCCAGACATCGTATGGGTTAGAAAACCGAGTCCATGTCCCTATCAATCAGAGAACCAGAATGTAAATACTTTCTAAAGAGCATAAAGTTATGATGTTCAAAACCGAATTTCTCAGTTAAATGAATCTTTAGAAATTGCAACCATATAGAAAGATTATATATTGGTAGAGAAACCCTTTACCTTTTTCAAATTTATCAATGTATTATTAAGAATCCACTTACCTTAATTCATGAGTTATGAAACATGTAATTTAAGGATCTAGGCCATGAAACCATCAGGTAAAGCCCACAGCCAAATAGAGAGAGTTAGACATGTAGCATAAATATATTTATGCCAGTTACAACAGCCTTAAATCTTTCAATATTAGGACATATAACTCAGAACACTCAGATGTTGAATTGAGCTAACATAGTATGGCAGTGGTAATATATAAAGGTGGGATCAACTATACAGCTTATTTGACCTACCATCCCATCATCTAAGTCCTCAGATACAATATGTAATTTAACAGAGTTAGCTTTCGACCCGACCATTTGCACCAATCGGACGACCTGGCTCGTATGAGCCATCACATCACTCATTGGTGTGCGTCCGATTGGTGCAAATGGTCGGGTCGAAAGCTAACTCCATAATTTAACAACCTATATACAACTATACAGAAGATTTCACTTACTCGCCCTTCAACTAAGTCCCGTTCCAATATTTACTACTGTGCATCCAATGGCCTTTGAAGAATTGAGGCAAATTGTATGATTTTCATTGATTTCCAATGGATTAAGCTTTGATTTCGTATTTATTGCTCGATCATCAATGGTGCCAGGAACAACGACATTGATCAATTTACTGCATCATGCCCACAAAAATAGAAACAATAAATGTCTTCATTCTGAGAAATATGACAACAGCTAATTGTATGAACAAACCACAAGATCCAAGTACAGTCAAAACTTCATGAAATGCAGCGATCCTATAATTGCAACAAGGCTGTAATTATTAGTTAATTGAGTATTCATAGCATAGAAGAATGCCATCTTTCATTATATCAAAGAGATAATTTGTCATAGGATCAATTGGAAGGCATCTTTCCATCACTGGATCATCTCTAATGTAGTTGTTGATATGAGCAACAAATGCCACCTTCTCAGATTCACCAATTGTGTGAAGCAAGGTTGTTGTGGTATTCTTCAGAAACACAGATTTGTTCTTGGAACCACCTAATTTTGTATTTTCCTGTGTCTGCAAATTAAGATTACAATCCAGGAAATTCTCTTGACCTATTATTCAAAGCTAGATAAATCCAATTCAACATACAGAGCAAAGAAGGAAAATAACTTAATCATGCATGAGTCTCATCTCCATACAAGCTTTTCCCAGAAATATAATTAGAATGTCAAAATTCACCTCTTGATTTGGTTTCAATAGAGTACTAGGGGCACTTCCCCTCATTGGCTATTGTATCAAACATGTCAATTAGATACCTCTGGTACTCTTACATGATGTGCCCTCCACATTAGCTTCAACCTTCCTGCAAAATCTGGGATTGTGAATTTTGGAGTTTCTCACTAAACGCACCTTTTTCCACATTGTAAATGGATGTTGATAATTCTCTGGATTCCATACACCATAATGCCCTAGTCCCAAGTGCAAGATTGATCTTTCATACCCCAAAATAGTTTATGTTAAAAGTTGTTGTTTTGAACCTCATAGCCTCCACACTGTTGTACGTTGAAGTGAACCAAAACATGAAAATGAGAGAATTAGAGCCAGCTGATAACATGAGAAGAGATTTGTGCTAGACCTCTCAAGACTGATAATTTGTTTGGAATTGTAAGATGGTTTGCTTGGGGCTGTAGAGGGGGCTATCTGCATTAAGACCACATGCATAGAACTCTCTAGGACCTGTTGCACCTTGATCCATCTCAGGACTCGAAAGAAACATGAGAGACATGTTGAGAAACTTTGAAGTCCAAAAACATTTTGGTGAATTTCATTTACTTTACTTGAAAAGAGAAGAAGAGAGAGATAGTGAAGTATAACGCTTATTTAATAATTTTGAATGAACTGGTAACAAGAGGCAGGTAGGAATTGGAGGATAGAATGGATAGAACAACATACACAAATTACAAGAATATCGAACTTTATTTGGGCATCCCCTCCTTGAATGAACCCAGAAAAACAGAAAAAGAGCAGTGCACAATAATTGTATTAAAATCTTAGATACATATTGCTGAAACCAAATATAATGAATCCAAGACCTAAAATGCATAAAATCTAAGGAAACAAGAGAAAAAGCTCATGTATGAAGGGGGCAACATAAAGCTTAATGGCACCCACCTAAACATAAAATAAAGATTGGGTGCACTTCTCAACATACCTTCACATATTGCTAGCTTCATTGACCTTTTCTAATGGCAGCAATCACACGGTCTACAATCTCCTGTCCAAACAAATTAGGAAAATAACTGAGATAGTTTTCAATCCCTATACTTTTAATCTGCTCATCTCTCGCCAAAATCATCATCTTCTCCTTCTCGTCCACCTCATGCCGCCCACCATGGCCATCAAAAGCTTCGACCCATGTCCCAAAAACCTTATTGGTTGTGGGATGAATCAATTCCTCTACTAAATGCAAATCATGGGGTGAACTGAGATCTCTGAACTTGAACAGCACTGCAATTGGTGACACAAAGCTTCTCATCAGTGACGATGGCATTAACTTTTATTTTTTAAAACCCTTAACTAATAGAACCATATTGTAGGAAAATGCATTTATTTTTTACTCTCATATGCTTGTAAATTGAAATTATATAAATAAACATTCCGACATACATTCATTAAATAGGTTAATCATGAGCATCCTTTTAATCATCAATTTAATTGTTTGACAACTATCAACCTTATGTGCCCTCTTTAAAAGTCACAATTCATGCCTCTCACATAAAGGTAGATGTAGCTCTACATGTTATTCTAATTGGTCAAATTGGTGTAAGGTCTATTGTCTAGAGTCTAGATTGACATAAGGATTTGTTACATAAAAGCTTAATTGTGAACTATTGACACAAAACTCTGTTTCTGTGGCCCCGTGATAGACTCACAGGGGTTTATGTTGATGTGGTCCAGTGATAGATTGGCAGGGGTTTATGGGCTCTGGTCTAGTGGTAGAGTTTACAACAGGCCCTTATTTGATTCTCATTGCGAGAGAATTGCTGAAGCTATGGGACCTTTCTCTGACTAAAATAATAAAATTTTATATAGAAAACATATTCAGACAAAAGTCGTTGTTTATAATTGTCATTGTTTTTTCTTACCTTCAAAGGTGGCACAATACAATTTCCAGAAGTACGTAAGAAAGTACTCCCTTTGGTTTTATAGATCAATTAATGGCAAGGCACTATCAAATATGGGAAGGTGAAGCATTAGACTTCACTGAAGAATTCAGGAAAACATGTCTAATGAGATGGAGTTATGAGTTAAGATTTCTCTCTCATAATTCAGGGAAACATGTCTAATGGAGTCATAGGAGTAGGATAAAGGAGACACGAGTGAGGACTCATATGCAATGGATGCAGGTCAAGTACGAAGAGTACTTGCTATACAATTGAGAATTCATATACAATGTATGCAGGTACAGTATTATTGGATTGGCTGATGGCAAATTAAGAAGGCGTGTACAAAGATGCATAATTCATTAGACAGGTTGTTGCTTTCTTTAATGAGCATGAGTGTAGAACCTTTGGGCTCTGACCGGTAAGACGGAGGAATTGCTCAATTGCGCCCTCATTGTAGGCTTTCTGTATATGGTTATACTGCAAATACGTTTTACTGGATGTAACTGTCAACTTTCGACACAACTTTATGAATATAAACCCAGCAAACCTATGCCTACGTTGTCTTTCCAACACCGGCTGGACCCACAATCCCCACAATTTTGGCTTTGCATCTCTGCACGGTCGGCCCGAATTCATCTTTGTTGACATATTTCAATCTGTGTTTCTCATATCTTTCCAATACGTGTCTCGTGACTTCACTCGATAACTCCTCGTCACAGTTGAAAAGTAGAGAGTACAACAACCAGTGATTATTTGGGGGATCCATCCAACAAATTAAAAGCTAATACAATAAGCAGAGATAGAGTCCTCACCCACTGCACTTCTTCGACTCCAAGCCGCTCAAATATGAAGCTCTTTTAAGAGCTGCTCTCCACTTTCGAATAGCAGAGGCGGTGAGGGTACCACGGAATTGCCTTCCAGGCTGTTGTGTAATCCAGGCGGGCCCCTATAGCTTTTTGAAGTGAGACCGGACATTTCATTTGAACACCTTCTCTCATGCTAATGAAACTGGCCAGTGGTATCATAACTTTCATTGTTATTGTCAATCATTATGAGCACATTCTTCTTTTGCAGTATAAAGTGCCCACCCCCGTCACTTGTATTGTAGGATTTCCACTTCTAAACAACCTAAGCTTTCAAGCGTCTGATCTGATCGATTGGAGTTCCGCCAAGCTAACTGCTTTATCAACTCTGTATAGAAATATTTGATATGGCCACTGTTGAGGTATATAATTGAATCCCTAGTAATATTTGCGCTGTTATTTTTATGTTTAGTACTAAATGGGATGTTCGGGGTTGACATAGCAGGCGGTGAGGAAAATGTGAAGGGCGCAGGAGATTGCCCAGAAATGTTGCACGCTTCCCAACAGGGCCGCTCGCCACCGATATCGTTAAGGGGGAATTGTTTACATCAAAATGCTGCCAAAAAAATCAAATCCGAGCGAAGTTTACAGATCTGAGCGCTGTCGGTGCCCCTTTAGGGGCAAGCCCTGCTTCCATTGGATCAATTGGTCACGGGTTCCAACTACCAACCCTGTGAATTGAAAAAATGAGAAAATTCAGTTTAAATCCCTAAAAGTCCTGGCACCAAATATATTACATGAAAACCTTACCTTGATTGTTCTCAGAAACCGTTTTGAATATAAACTTGACCTCCTTCTCGTGCAATAGATCGCTTATTTAATAGGTTTTAACTGACCTTCAGTATTCCTATCAAAGCCAACAATTGATAAATCCGATGCCCAATATAGGGCAATAAAAATATATTCACAATCTAAGTAAAACCTTCAATAGCCCAAAATATCCAAGCAATCAGACTATATCCAGTTACCCCCTTGCAGAAAACTCAATCTATAACATTAGACACTCAAATTTCCTATCAAGGGCAACAATCCATGAATCCAAATCAACGATTGATATAGAGAAATCATGTCATATTCACAATCTAAAAAACCTTCAATAGTCCATATTGGATGCAAGAACAACCCTTTATGTCTCACCAAATTTGCCATAGCATTCCTTAACTTGTTCCTCACTCCATGTTGGCAGCAAGCCTTCTACAAATACTGACTTTACCTGCAAAGGAAAGGAAGTTCCCACTTTAGCAAGCAATACAGTTGAAAACCATACAGAGAAATGATTAGAGCACATATTGAAAACTAAAACATTTGCAAAACTGACAATAAACAAGATCTATAAAACTATCTTTAAAAAACAATGCAATAAATATTCATCCAGTCATACTTGTGCCATTACATCTTCATCCAGACCATTCAAAGGCTGAGCCAAGCAACCTTAATAGGCCTTTCCGTCCCAAGAGCATTCATCTTTTGCAATGCTATTTTAAATGCAATTTGAGCATCTTTATAACTTTCCAGTTTCACAAATGCAAAGCCACCGTTAACTCCTATGTTTTGGGGATCTTCAATCACAGTGACATTGATAATATTTCCAACTCCAACCTCTTTCACCTTGTTTAAAACTTGCAAAGACACAAACAACATATTTGTAGCTTAAACTTTTTAATAAGCAAATGACATGTCTGTTCATGTTGAACCCTAAGCAACCTCAAAAACACCTAAGATATATTTAATATGGATAAACTGAATGATGAACTGACAACACGTGCCTCTCGCCTCAGAACCTTATGGAACATTCGTGTCTTCCAGGCCCTCTTCGACCAAAACATTCGTGTCTTATAATTAGTTGATTGCTAAATATTGTTCAATGGCATTTCTCCAAGGGTGGGAGGGTAATTAAGTACTGTAAGATGAATATTAAAAGTCAAATGATGTCGCCGTCTTGTAAGATGAATATTAAAAGTCAAATGATGTCGCCGTCTTGTAAGGTGAATATTAAAAGTCAAATAATGTCATCTTCTCTGTTAGCATAGCCTTATAATTAGTTGATTGTTAATTGTTGCTCAATGGCAGTTCTCCAAGGGTGGGAGGGTAACTAAGTACTGTAAGGTGAATATTCAATTTTGTGGATTATTTCATTGATTTTGTTGGCATGAATCATTTGATATATTCCATTGATGGCAATCCCAAGTAAATTGACAGTTTTAAGTTCGACTGATTCTTGGATTTTTATTTTGTTAGTGATCATTGGAGAATCTATCGAACAACATGTAGGAGGGTTTGAGGAACTGGATTTCCGTTGGGCACCCAATTCAACTGTGTTGATTTGCTTCACATCAGGTATATAAACATGACCCTCTTTTAGTGTCATGTTATTGTGGTTTGCCTCCTCTATGTGCCTAGCATAAAAATGCCATATAACTTATATTGTCTAGGCACCACTGGAAAGCCAAAGGGAGCAGCGCTTAGCCATAGTGCACTTCTTGTTCAATCACTCACCAAAATTGCCCTTATTGGCTACAATTGCAATGATGTAAGTTCCTTATGCATCCATACCTGTAATGAGAAAATATTGAACTTATGATTGCTCATACTAGGCTTCCAACAAAGCTTTTTGTGTTAGTGAAAGAGAAAATCTATCCATCCTAGAAGTAGTGGGTCAGAGATGAGGACTACAGAGACTAACCGAACAAGTTCATGTCCATGTTGAAAAGCAATTCAGAGAATTTCCATTTTATTAATCTTGTCGTGCTGGGCAGGTTTATCTCCACACATCTCCACTCTGTCATATTGGGGGGATCTCTTCAGCATTGGTTGTTCTAATGGCAGGAGGATGCCATGTCTTTATACCCAAGTTTGATGCAGCTTCTACTATGAATGCAATAAAGAAACACTCTGTAATGGCAATGATCACTGTACCAACTATGCTGGCCGATATAGTTACATATGGCAATCATTCAAGGTACCTTGATATTCACATACCTGTAAAAGCCATGTATAGAAAATTTGCAATTCGTAACAAATAAACAAAAAACATGTGCAATACAGTAGTGTGTACCACTCACACAATCATTTTTGTATTGGAAAGGATTATAAATAGGATAAGAGAGCTCAACAACCCCAAATGGTTTCATTATCTCATGCAAGTCCAACCTTTTACTATCTGGGCCAATATGACTAATATAAACTCTATTGAATGGTATATCACATCATTGATCACAGATCAAACTTAGTTGTAGAGACAAGCTGAATAGACCTCAGAAAGTTACACTTTTAGAGAGTGCATTTTGTAGACCATGTAATACATTGTTACAAGATACCTAACCCTACTGCCATCAACATATACCTGGAAGCAAGGTGGGCTGCCTATGCTGCTAAGGCATATTATCGAGGTGCACCCAACTCCCCTGCCTGTCTTTCTAGCTTAGTAAGGCCATCTTATCATCTCAGAATGTCCCTGCTGGCTTTGAACAAGTCGCTTTGGTCCTGTATGCATTACATTTTTGCAGCCAAAGAAAGGTTTTTTCAAGTCAAGAAGGGGTTGACACAGCCTTTCCACTTGGCACAAAAACTACTCGAATTTGAAACCCACGCCATTCAACAACGATATTAATCACAAAGTATGATGTACCTTAGTGTACCAACTGGCTTCCCCTTAAGCTTAACAAATGCCGGTGCTGATTTAAGCCAAGGTACCCTTAATTTTGTGATTAGTTTCATGTTATTAAGTTTAGGTCAGTTTTGAATCAAATCAAGGTCTCCTATAATTATCTATTGCATGGAAATTTATAATCCTTTAAGACCTGAATAAATTTGTTTCAATTGATTGAAACTAGTTTCATTGAACTTGTGGCACCAACCATCAGATTTCTTATGCCTCCCACCTTGAATATACTTTGTTTTTCATCTTTTTCATGAAAATCAAGTATTCTTTCAGATGATATTGGAATCAGCACCACCACATAAAAGGTCCCAGCAGGAGGAAGATGAAGATGTAAACTGTTGCTGTAGAAAGAAAGGAAGGAGGGAGAGTAGAGTCTCTAGGAAATAAACTTAGTTTCTCATAATATTCCACAAAAATGAAAACCTGTAGAAATCCCACACCAGCAGAAAGGTGAAAAGCTTGTGGAAAGAAAATTGTTGCCAGTAATTGGGGGAAACCCAAATAGTCACACGACATGATTTTTTGTCAAACCCCAACCAAAATCAAAATAACAAAAAATGAACCCAGGAAGCAACGATGACTTTTTCAATCCTTCCAGATCGAGCTCAACTAAAGAAAATTCCTCTTTCGCTTCGACCAAATTATTTCTCGACGTATTCTTCTGCTTAGACCATACAAGGTCTATTTTTTTAAACCAAACTGTTGGTTTTTTGAAAAGAATCCCACCACATTATATGGCTCATAAGTCTGAAGTTTGAAATGCTAGAGCCAGAGATAGAGGTAGAGAGCAAGAAAGAGGTGCTGAAAAAGGGACAGATTCATTTAAAGCAGTGGAGCTCGTCCAAAACAGAGAAAGCCCCCCTCGTAGTGAAGTTAGAGAAGGGATTAGTGTAGGCAGCAGAGGCTAAGAAAGTAGCTAAGGTACTTGCAGTTTACCCAGCAGAGGAATGAGCAGAAAGGGGAGCAAGAGCAAGAGCAAGGGAAAGAGAGCCAGTACCTCGCTCAGATCCAAATCCATAATAACCAGTTCCGTAGTCAATGCCAAGATCAGAAATACAGCCGGCGGAGGTCTAATAAGAAACTGTGGTGAAAGAAGCACTATGATTACTGCGTACATTTACTATGTCTATAAGGCAACCCCGACTTTACCCTTGATAGCTTTACACCACTAATGTTTTCTGTAATGGTGGATACGTTGAAACCATAGCCTGCACAAAAAATGTGAATTGACAAGAGCAGTAGGTGGTGGAGAACCAGGTGAATAAGTCGCAAACTGTGAACTAAAAGTGCTTGGTGGAGACCATGGGAGGTGAATTAACTCAGTAAATCGTGAAGTTAGTGGGCCTCGTAGTGCACACTGGGCAGAGAGACAATACTTTTTCAAACACACCAAGACGCCAAGATACACTGCTGCAAACAAAACTTTTTGAACACGACAGGAGAACCGTATCGTAATAAACAAACGAAACTTCCTGAACACGACAGGAGAACCCGGTAGGAGAACATGACAGGATAACAAGAATTTATTTTTAAGACGCGGTGCGTGGCGATTTTTTATTGGCGAAGTGCGTGGCAGTTTTCTATTGGGTAGAGAGACGACGACACTACAGTGGTCCGAAAACCAACTTCTGAGAGAAAAACGCCTTACGGCGTAAATATTTAAATTTATTATTTTTTTTCTATATATCTTTTCTTAAGATTAATAAGGGTTTTTTTTTTGGCATTTCCATAAGACTTTTTTTGTGGTTTTTTAGTTTTTTTTTTGGCATTTCCACACGAAGTTTTTTTTTGTGGGTTTTTAGTTGTTTTTGTTCATATTGCACAGAGTTCATGCTTTCCTTGGACAATGAAATACCCACACCATATTATGCAAGGAGGTCCAAGTTTAATTGGAAATTATGGAAACCCTTTAGTTGCATGTGACTAGTGATTAAATCCTACTATTGTTCGAGGGATAACAATGATAAAATGATTCATGTCTTGTTGCTGGTAGACTTTAATAACTAGGTTAACATGGATTTAGGGCCTTTGCTCCAATGGTTAGTTCAACAAAGAGGCCTTGCACTCATGAGCATTATAGAAAGGTTGTGTAACTAAGTACTGTACACTATACTTTTTCTAGGGTCTAGAGTTGTCATCGATTCCACCATGCTAACCAAGTAGGTTCATAAAGGTGCTAAGCTCAGTTACTTTAACTCTTTGCTTGCTCTAGTGCATAGTCAAATAAGAATTTTACAGAAAGCTATTACAAATTATATTGAGATAGCCAATATTTTTATCTTAAGCATTTGTCATCTCGTAGACTCACTTCAAGGGTATCATTTGAGTGATACCCTTTTGCCCGAGCATGGAGGAACTAAAGAATCGCAAAATCAAGCATGCTACTGGTACTGACATCCTCAGATGGGGGCATGAACCTAAAGGAACTTTCACCACAAAGGAATCCTATCACCTCTTAGTTCACTATGGAGACAATCCTCAGGATCCAAATTGGAACAAAATCTAAAGCCTAAAAATTGGCCGAAGATCCACACCTTCCTCTCGCTCTTAAGGCATAAAAGAACCCTCACGAGGGACAATATTATGAAAAGTGGTTTTAAATGACCATCCCAATGTGTCATGTGCTACAAACACGAGGAAACTATATAGATAATCGTTTTCATCTTTGTCCTTTGGCCAACTTACTCTGGGACAAAGTATCAATTTTGTGTCACAAATCGTAGAGAACTCGTGGAAATATAGTCAACACTCTGGACAACTGGACTAACCACTCTTTTCAAACCCCCCTCCTCAACCTACTCTCGCAGCTCATCCTTTCCTTTCTTCTCTAGGAAATCCGGAGAGAAAGAAATCACCGAATTTTCAATACCCACTCCCGCCCACCTGATTTGATCCGAAACACCTTCCAACAACATCTTCTAGAAACCCTCTTACTCCATCCTTGTACGAAGGACGATCTTATTTTTGACCCAGTTGAAGCCACTATTCTAAAAGACTGGGATTGCAATCAAACCATTATGAATACCATGCCTCTCAGTGAACGCTTATCCTCCTGTAGCCCTGATACTTGGATCCCATCCCCAAGATGTTTCTCGAAATGCAATTTTGATGGCGCCTCCAAGAACAACCCCAACCTACTTGGGTTTGGTGGAGTTTGCTAAGATTTGAGGGGTCGGATGAAGAGAATATTTTATGGATCTATGGGAATCAATAGCAATAACACAGCTGAGCTTATGGCTCTTATGTTGAGGATACAAATAGCCAAATGTTGGAATCTCTTCCCATTAATCCTGGAAGGAGATTCGAAGCTTATCATCTCTCTAGCCATTAGAATTCAAAATGGTGCTCGTACTTCCAAATTGGCTCCAAGTTGGATACTATATCTCCTCCTCCAAATTCACCAAGGAACTCAAGAACGCAGCTTTGATCATCTTCCAACATGTAAGTCGCAAAGCCAATAGTCTAGCAGACATAATAGCTAACGAGGGGCTTCTCTCACAATCTCATCTCTATGATATTGATAAATACTCTGCTATGTCCCTTTATCTCTGGTTGGATTGTCTAAACATTGCGGCTAAGGATATGACCACCCTGGATGCGGGTGCCCCGACACATTGCAACGTGGAGGGAGGCAGGACTTGGTTTTAATCGCCACCTGTTGTAGATGTCATCGTCACCCTTATAATCATGCATACCTCCCCTTCAGAAAAGCATTCAAGCTTGTGTTCCATACTGCACAACACCCGCCTATGTACTTCCGGTCACTTCATAGAGACTTCAGCTTGGATGGCTTCTTCCACGTAGAAAGGAAATTTAATGGTGGTCGTCGTTAGCATTAGCCTCCTGGTCACCCTGCTTGATGGCTCTGGATGGATTTTTCTCCATCAACATACTATTTCTTGTCGTTCTTCCTGTTGCTCCAACATTATTTGGACTTCCATCCCTGGAGAAATTCAAGGAAACAGGAACATCAGCTAGAGAATCCTCTCACCGACTATGTCGATCAGACTAAGGGCCACTCCTCACAGAGGTAGAAGCTCTAGGGGATCAAGAAGCAGAGCGAAATTACAACATTCCATCTATGCGGGATATGGCGCCCATATTCGCCTCAACGTGCGGAGGGTGGTGGATAACTAGGAAGTTGAAGCTGTGGCTCGCCACCTCTCCACGCAACCTCTACGACAACGACTCTCCCATTATTGGTGAATGAAGAATGTTCTTGCATAGTTGCTCTTGAAACGTGACTATGATCCCTCTCCATTGACCTCTAGTGATTATGACAACTCCACTGATCAGGAAACTCCCTCGACCGCACAAAGCCTAAACCAGCAGGACCTTGCAAAGGACACACATCAAAGTTAAGACATCAAGCACATCAGATGCGTGGCTGAAGATTCAACTGACGTGGCAGAAAGGGGGAAGTAAGATGAAGTGGGCATGCAAACTGACAGCTAGTAGCAACAAATGTTGGCTCCTCCTCCTGTCACGGAGGCGCACTAGGACCCTGAACCTTCTCTCTTGGGGGATGAAGATGTCTACTTCAAGTCGTGCCCTATTGTTGAGGAACCATGGCGAAAGTCGTAAGGCCTAAGGTATTTATTTTCTCTAATGTGTTTGTTTCATTCTTTGTTAGCTTGTTAGTTTACGAAGCAACTCTGTTAATTTTTTACAGTAGAAACTTGATTTCCCACATCAAGGGCAAGTTCTCGACAGATGTAATAATTTCTAGTTTAACTTTTGGACAAGTATCATGAAAAATTTGTTTGTACTATTTTTTGTATTTTAATATAATCTTCTGCTACTTACAAAAAAAAATGTAAATAATCTATTTATCAATTTATTCATATTCATATATTTATTATTAAAATAGAAATCAAATTCACTTCTTTAGTCTAAACAACCAAATTTGATTGTGATAGGTTCTCTAACCTTTCGTGTGAAGGCACTTTTAATGTTACGTCACCCTAATTTTCACATCAACATCATAACTATCTTTGTTGTGTAAACATTATAATGGTCCCTTAATTATCATGCCAAAGTTCCTATCATGTTATTTTGTAGTCTCGATCACATCGATACCATGAATGGTTCCTTGGCTTTCACATTAAGTCTCTTGTCACCTTATATTTCCCTAATTGTCACGTTAAATTGCCCTACTTGATTCTCGCCTCAAGATAACATTTTAGGGAAGCGTAGTGTAGCATGATAGTGTGACATCATAGGAAAATCATAGTAATGTGGTAGGGGGCATGTAACATGACAAGGTCATATCATATGGATGGTACTCTAACATCATAGGGAAGGCATGTAACATGACATGTCGACATGATGGAGTGTGTCACAATCATAATGTGTAAGGATCTTGACATGATAGGCATTTCCATCTTGAGGTGACAAAAATCATGGGGTAATGTAACATGAGTTAACTTTGACATGAAGCAAAAGGAACCATATGTGGCATTGAAGTGATAAGTTAGGGAACAATTTGTGATGTTGACATGTTAATAAGAAGGCATTGTAAATCCTTGATTTGATAGACAAGGTGATATAATTGACACCACAAAGGTAGAACTTTAAGCACCATGTCAAGTTTTGTTAAAGTATTGTAACTTCAAAATATATTTCAGATGTATTGATTGTATTTCATTAGGAGATGAGTTTGGTCATGTAAGAGTTATGGTAAACCTCCATATGTAAGTCGGGTTAATAGTACCCAAGTGTCGTTATAATAAATAATATTTTTGGTGTCTTGATAGACAAGTCGGCCCTATTAGGTTCTAGGTCGATTCAAGTGACAAATATAAATAGGGAAGCGCTTCCCTTCATTTGTACACACTCGCTCAAGCAAGTTTGCAAGTGAGAGAAGAACAAGTGCGCCAGAAAGAAGAGAGAAGCAGTTGTTTGGGTTTTACATTGCTCTGATTAAAAGTTCTATACAAAGGAAGTTTGCGGGGTTTTCTCCCTTGTGGTTTCCCCGAGGAAAATCTTTATGTTCTTTGTGTTACTGTGCTTGTTGTTCTTTCAGTAATCCTACTAGTGAAAATTGTTTTAAGATATCATCTAACCAACCTGGAACTTTACCTAGAACTTTAACATAACAAATAAGGTATTGTAAACACCATGCATAACTTCAAACATGGCTCCACATTGAGGATTTCCTTAAAAAAAGGCAATGTAGTTACATGATTTTTTTTACATAAAACCTTGTTGAACCAGTAGGCCAAGTGGAACTATACACATTGTAAGCCCATCAAAGTTAACAGATCTATTCAAACTTGCACGACCCGAGGATAACAAGTAAGACACATAAACAACTCCTCTTTTCAAAGAATTTTTTTACGAGTATTCCTTTTTATTTGACTCTTCAATGTGAACAAATCTCACCATCTTCAAATTAAAAAAGTTTGAAACTAATCTCGATTCAATTTAAAACTTAAAATGCTTAGAGTAGCTCATTCAAATGGTCAAATTCCAACAGTACGATTGTATGTCTCCTGTCTCCTTAACAATGCTGTAGCGACTGCTCAACGTCCAATGGGCTTAAGATTCAGCGTTATGAGACACATTATATAGGGAATATGTTTAAATTTATGTAAACATATTAATTTGCCGAGACCTATTTGCCTGCCGATATGCACTGATCGGACGACCGGCCGCGTCAGACGTGACCGGTCACGCGCGGCCGGTCGTCCGATCGGTGCATATCGTCGGTTCACTAGTGAACTCCTATTAATTTTAAGCAATTTAAAAAAAATCAAATTAGGTTGTTTCTGTTAACAAAAAACACAATTTGCTACAAAGAACACATCTCCAGTCACAATGAACTTCCACGAATTTGTCAAACTGAAACTTTCATTATTTAACCTTTGATTAGTCAAAATTATGCAACTTGTCAACTGAAACTTTCATTATTTAACCTTTGATTAGTCAAAATTATGCAACATCTTGACATTTTAGAAGGTAAAACATTAGATACTCACTATTTTATTACCTCTAAATTACAATAGAGATAATTTCAAAATGTCCATCATCATTATTAAAGAGGAACATGGATATAAGTATGAAGTTTTCCCCAAATTTGTATGAACAAATAGGTTATGAATAACAATAATATATATATTAAAAGTATAAAAATAAAATAACTAAAATAACATAAGAAGAGAAGAAATATAGATAAGAAAAGAAACATTAACTCAAACTAGATGACTTAGCTCTCCCTTATATTTCAGTTGTAACTAGAACCTCTTCACATATGGAAATGATAATAAAATCAAGATTACCATCCAGGTCATTGATTAAATAGAGTAGGGACTTTTAAATGTTATAGTCTCTATATTTGTGGCTATATGTATAGAGTAAGTTTTTAGTTTTTTGTCAACTATAATTAAAATGTATTAGAATATTATATGTTTACAAGACATTCTATGCTAGGGTATTTGCAAAGGTGCAAAAAATAATAATTTTTTTATTTTTATTTAAATGTAATATATGAATTTAGCTTTAAAGTAAGATTTAAAAATATTTTCCATTAGTTAAATTAAATTATGAAGATGGTTCTCGAGTGAAACTATACACATTATAAGCCCATCAAAGTTTACAGATCTATTCGAACTTACACAACCCTTCTTAACAAGGCACATAAACAACTCCTCTTTCCGAAATATTTTTTACAGATATTCCTTTTTATTTGACTCTTCAATGTGAACAAATCTGACCGTCTTCAAAGTACCATTAAAAAAGTTTGAAACCAATCTCAATTCAATTTAAAACTTATTCAAATGGTCAAAATCCAATAAAGTACCCAAAAAGTAAGATTATTTGAATTAATTTTAAGCAATGCTGCAGCGAGTGCGCAACGTCCATTGGGCTTAAGATTCAGCGTGATGAGACACACTTATATAGGGAATATGATTATATAAGGGAATATGAACATATTAATTTTAAGCAATTTTACAAAAATCATATTAAGTGGTTTCTGTCACACTGAAACTTCCATTATTTAACCTTTGATTAGTCAAAATTATGCAACATCTTGACATTTTAGAAGGTGAAACATTATTATATCTAGATACTCACTATTTTATTATCCTTAAATTACAGTATAGATAATTTCAAAATCCCCATCATCACTATTAAAGAGATTCAGTCTATATTGCACAAATTTCTGGAGCGTGAGTATAAGTATGAAGTTTTTTTAAAATTTACATGAACCGAGAGGTTGAGAAAAACAATTATATATATATTAAAAATATAAAAATAAAATAATTAAAATAATGTGAGAAGATAAGAAATATAGATAAGAAAAGAAACATTAACACAAATCAGATGATTTAGTTTAATATTTCAGTTGTAACTAGAACCTCTTAACAGATGGAAATGACAATAAAATCAACATTATCATTCACGTTATTGATTAAATAGAGTAGGGACTTTTAAATGTTATAGTCTCTATATTTGTGTAAGTTTTCAGTTTTTTTGTCGAGTTTAAAATGTATTTGAATATTATATGTTTACAAGACATTTTATGCTAGGGTATTTGCAAAGGTGCAAAAATAATAATTTTTTTATTTTTTATTTAAATGTAACATATGAATTTAGTTTTAAAGTAAGATTTAAAACAATTTCTAATTAGTTAAAAAACATTTATTCATAAGTGAATAGTAAAATATATAATTTTATTTATTTATTTATATATAAATTGTCAAAGTAGGTTTACTTTTATTATTGATTAGTGGTAATTCGAATTGAGTATAGGGACCAATGAATGCTCTAGCATGGGTGGTAGACATAGATTAGTACACCAACTCGACAAGGTGGCACAAAATAGAACAAAATAGACTTCTACTACAACTTAGTTTTCTAGAGAAAAAATTAAGAGTCAACCATGTATATGTATGGTTGCAAGGAAATAGGAATGTCATTAACAACCTAAGTGGCAATCATGAATGCATGGAAGCTCCCGGTGAGGGAAACATACAAGAAAAAGTTTCCAAGTTTTTGATTTTAGAGGGTAAAAGTTCTCCTCATCCCAACCATTCGGAATTCCGGCTCGATTTGGAAAGTTTCCTACCTGTTCCCAAGTTTTCCCTGGTTTTCAAAATGGTGGTTGTCCATTATTATTCTGGTTGAACCATTTGTAAGGAGATCTCACAGAATGCAGGGTTTGCCACCTGAATTTCCTTGTACCTTGGAAGAAAGAAAAGGGGTGACCATGGACCAACCTGTCACAATTGATCCTTCTATGGAAGGCGTTACAGGCGTTGAATTAGGAGAAGAGTATTCTTCTTTTGAGAATTTGTCTACCTCTACCCTGGTATTGGCATAATTGCTTTCTTCACATGATTTGGCCTTTCACTTCCCTACAAAAGGCCATTTTGGTGGACAAGATTGGGTGTTTTCCCAACCATCAGATGACCTCGTGGCATCAGAATTTGGTCCAACTGCTCAATTTTGGGAGACATCCTTGGGACGAACAATTTCTAACTATGACACTACTGCTTTGTCTTATGCCACCCCCCCACCAAATCCGATTTTATTATTATTAAATTATGGGTATTTTAGACCTATCCGTGAGATGGTGTCCAATCTGTGCACGCTGGGGGAATACATAAGAAGGAGGAGTATTTCTCCTTTGTCGAGTTGTGCGTAAACAACCACTGCCGAATACCATGCTCTTGTTCGGTCTTATGCTGTTATCGTATCCGGAATACCGCTTCAAAGTGTGGTTTCTTATGATCCGGGCTAGCTTTCTATCCCTATCCTACCAACTCAAACTCTTCCTTCTATCCTTAGTTCTCATACAAACCCTTTGACTCGGGAGGAAACCCCTAGAACAAGTTGTTTTGATAACCACGTGAACTAGTTTAAATATTGGGTAGAGTATTGCTTTAGGGCAGTCGATATCCAGTGCACCCTCCAAGACCGCAAATGTGGTTACTCCTTCCTCCTCACTGTGACAACCATCATGGGTCCAACCCATGTCTAATCAACCTACATGGGGGTACACTTTCGCAGGAAAGCATCTTGCAATAGTTAGTTACAATTATCAACCCATTTCCTGAGGAAATGTTTTTCCTGGAATCCCTTATCCTGGTAATGCTAATACCCCATGGGGGCAACCCAAGTGGGCGAGTGTCCCCACATATGGAAGGCCATTTGCAAACAAGTTTGGTGGCCCAACTAGAGGTCCACCACCGGGAGGCCCTTTTGATCTTTCAGATTAGGATTAACGACTTCCTTGTAATATCTTAACTTTCTTTTTCCCTCTAAATTTTTAGTGTCCCACATTCTGGCTTTAGACTTGCATGAGATAGTATTTTTGAGGTTGTTAATATCTTGCATAGTGATATTTTCGTCAATTACCCAATGATTTAACCAAGCCATGGCATCCTTATACAAGGAACTGATATAGATTCTTTTAAGTATTTATCATATGATGTTTCCAACACAAAAAGTATTGAGGTAAAGTTTTGAAGCAAGAGCTATCTATTGTGCTGCAAAGCATTTAATGTGGCTAAAGCAAGCTTGATGGTCGTTGGATCTTGAGCTGCTCCAGATCCAAGGGTCATCAAACGTGATGCAGCAACATTAAATGCTCTGCAGCTCAATGGATAGCTCTTGCCAAGTTTTGAGGGCTTTCAGTGTTCAAGAATAAATAAAAAGATATTGAGGTGACGCACTGCAATTTTATGTCTCGTTGTTTTGTGCGTACAAACTGCGATTCTCATTGTTGGGTGCCTACAAACTGCGAATCTCTCCATGTCCAACGTGTGCCCAGTGCTTCTAATTGAATTGACCAACGTTATCTCTACATACAAAATTTCATTGGTACATATTATTTAACTGTCGAGTCTTGTCTAAGAACAGAGAAACCAAAATTGAGACTGAGCAGTGAGCAGTGACCAGTACCACCCACGAACGAGAAGCTCTGTTTGCTGTAAAAAAATAATTGACCAGGCTCTTCCGGCATTTAATGGTCTCGAAAAGGATTTGTTTCAATCTCTATGGAATGGTGCATGTGATAGTATCATGGGAGCTCCAACAGCGTTCCTTTAAGGTCAAACACCTTCACTGTATTTGTTGTTCAGTATGATTTTGCTGTTCAGTAAGTATTTGCTGTTCAGTTTGTAATTGCTGTATGTATTTGTGATGATGTCCTTCATTATGGCTGGTGGTGATGGGACTGGACTGTCATGACATACCCATGCAATTGTTTAATATGTCTTTTTGATTCATATGAATATCAAAGACTGGTATTTTTTCCTCTGAAAAAAAAAGTCAAACACCTTCTTCACTATGAGCCACTTTCACTTTATGTGAAACCCTACTTCGATCATTATGAGTATATGGTTTTATAATTAAAATTGTTTATTAATCTTATAAACTTTTTGACTTGACTTTGGACCACCTTTAGATACAATTAATTTATTGAAGAATATGTTTGCTTATGATACATATATTATTATTACAATATATTATTATGTACGGTAATTGGAGTGTTATGCATGCATGTATGTTTTTTAAGAAAATGTAATAAAATTTTATTTTATTACATGACAAGAGAGTAAGATCTAAAATTGTTTTTTCATTGGTTAAGACTTAATTTTGTAAACTTAAAGTTTTTGATATAAGTGGAAATATATTTTTATATAGATTGGGAACATAACTTTATGGTTTTTCTTGAATAATTAAAAGTTAATAACATTTGTGAAGAAAAGCCACCAAAGAGTTATAGTAGGTTTTACCATCTTAGAAATAAATAAATATATTCACTATATCTTATAATTTTAAAAAATCAAACTTGATATGGGGAATGGGAAAGAAAGAATTATGATATAACAACTAGTTAAAGGAATGAGAGACAAGAAGTAGCACTTAGATAGGTTTTTAACTTTTTTCAGAGGATAAAGGAGGAAAAAGAAAATAAAACTTCAGGGATATTTAGAAATATCTTTCATGCTTATAATTAATATCTAAATTTATTAGTTTTTATTTTTCTATATATCTTTTCTTAAGATTAGTAAGGGTTTTTTTTGGCATTTCCAAAAGAGGTTTTTGTGGTTTTTTAGTTGTTTTCGTTATATTGCACAGAGTTCATGCTTGCCTTGGACAATGAAATACCCACACCACATTATGCAAGGAGATCCAAGTTTAATTGGAAATTATGGAAACCCTTTAGTTGCATGTGTCTAGTGATTAAATCCTACTATTGTCCAAGGGATAACAATGATAAAATGATTCATGTCTTGTTGCTAGTAGACTTTACTAGGTTAACATGGATTTAGGGCCTTTGCTCCAATGGCTAGTTCAACAAAGAGGCCTTGCACTCATGAACATTATAAAAATGTTGTGTAACTAAGTACTGTACACTATACTTTTTCTAGGGTCTAGAGTTGTCATCGATTTCACCATGCTAACTAAGTAGGTTCATAAAGGTGCTAAGCTAAGTTACTTTAACTCTTTGCTTTCTCTAGGGCATAGTCAAATAAGAAATTTTATAGAAATCTATTACAGATTATATTCAGATAGCCGCATATTTTATCTTAAGCATTTATCATCTCGTAGCCTCACTTCAAGGGTATCATTCGAGTGATACCCTTTCGCCCGAGCATGGAGGAACTAAAGAATCACAAAATCAAGCATGCTACTGGTACTGACATCCTCAGATGGGGGCATGAACCCAAAGGAACTTTCACCACAAAGGAATCCTATCACCTCTTAGTTCACAATGGATACAATCCTCAGGGTCCCAATTGGAACAAAATCTGGAGCCTCAAAAATTGGCCGAAGATCCACACCTTCCTCTCGCTCTTAAGACATAAAAGAACCCTCACGTGGGACAATATTATGAAAAGTGGTTTTAAAGGACCATCCCAATGTGTCATGTGCTACAAACAGGAGGAAACTATACGTAATCTTTTTTATCTTTGTCCTTTGGCCAACTTACTCTGGGACAAAGTATCAATTTTGTGTCACAAATCACAGAGAACTCGTGGAAATATAGTCAACACTCTGGACAGCTGGACTAACCACTCTTTTCAAACCCCCCTCCTCAACCTACTCTCGCAGCTCATCCTTTCCTTTCTTCTCTGGGAAATCTAGAGAGAAAGAAATCACCGTATTTTCAATACCCACTCCCGCCCACCTGATTTGATCCAGAACACCTTCCAACAACATCTTCTAGAATCCCTCTCACTCCATCCTTATACGAAGGATGATCTTATTTTTGACCTAGTTGAAGCCACCATTCTGAAAGACTGGGATTGCAATCAAACCCTTCTGAATACCATGCCTCTTAGTGAACGCTTATCCTCCTGTAGCCCCAATACTTGGATCCCACCCCCAACATGTTTCTCCAAATGCAATTTTGATGGCGCCTCCAAGAACAACCCCAACCTAGCTAGGTTTGGCGGAGTTTTCTAAGATTCGAGGGGTCGGATGAAGAGAATATTTTATGGATCTATGGAAGTCAATAGCAATAACACAGTTGCGCTTATGGCTCTTATCTCGAGGATACAAATAGAAAAATGTTGGAATCTCTTCTCATTAATCCTGGAAGAAGATTCGAAGCTTATCATCTCTCAACCACCATAATTCAAAATGGTACTCGTACTTCCAAATTGGCTCCAAGTTGGATACTGGATCTCCTCCTCCAAATTCTTACCACGGAACTCAAGAACACGACTTTGATAATCTTCCAACATGTAAGCCGCAAAGCCAACAGTCTAGCAGACACAATAGCTAACGAGGGGATGCTCTCACAATCTCATCTCTATGATATTGATAAATAATCTGCTATGTCCCTTGATCTTTGGTTGGATTGTATAAACATTGCGGCTAAGGATATGACCACCATGGATGCGGGTGCCCCGACGCATTGCGATGTGGAGGGAGGCAAGACTTGGTTCTACTGGCCACCTGTTGTAGATGTCATCGTCACCCTTATAATCATGCATACCTCCCCTTCATAAAAGCATTCAAGCTTGTGTTCCATCCTGCACAACACCCACCTCTGTACTTCCGGTCACTTCACAGAGACTTCGCCTTGGATGGCTTCTTCCACGTAGAAAGGAAATTTAATGGTCGTCGTCATTAGCATTGGCCTCCTGGTCACCCTGCTTGATGGCTCTGCATGGATTTTTCTCTAGCAATATACTATTTCTTGTCGTTCTTCCGGTCGCTCCAACATTATTTGGACTTCCATCCCTGGAGAAATTCAAGCAAACAAGAACATCAGCTAGAGAATCCTCTTACCGACTATGTCGATCAGACTATGGGCCACTCCTCACAGAGGTAGCAGCTCCAAGGGATCAAGAAGCAGGGAAACATTACGACATTCCATCTCTATGGGATATGGCGCCCATATTTCCCTCAACGTGCACAAGGTGGCCAGATGACTGGGAAG
This sequence comes from Pseudotsuga menziesii, assembly GCA_001517045.1. Taxonomy (NCBI): domain Eukaryota; kingdom Viridiplantae; phylum Streptophyta; class Pinopsida; order Pinales; family Pinaceae; genus Pseudotsuga; species Pseudotsuga menziesii. The sequence goes on from LPNX010515623.1 coordinate 642,301, forward strand.
TCGAAGTTGTGGCTCACCACCACTCCACGCAACCTCTACGACAATGACTCTCCCATTATTGGTGAATGAAGAATGTTCTTGCACAGTTGCTCTCAGAACATGACTATGATCCCTCTCCATCGACCTCTAGTGATTATGACAACTCCACTGATCAGGAAACTTCCTCAACCGCACCATGCCTAAACCAATAGGACCATGCAAAGGACACACAACAAAGTCAAGACATCAAGCACATTGGACGTGTGGTTGAAGATTCTACTGACGTGGCAGAAAAGGGGAAGTAAGATGAAGTGGGCATGCAAACTGACAGCTAGCAGCAACAAATGTTGGCTCCTCCTCCTGTCGCGAAGGCCCACCAGGACCTTGAACCTGCTCTCTTGGGGGATGAAGATGTCTACTTCAAGTCGTTCCCTATTGTTGAGGAACCACGGTGAAAGCCGTAATGCCTAAGGTCTTTATTTTCTCTAATGCGTTTGTTTCATTCTTTGTTAGCTTGTTAGTTTACGAAGCAATTTTGTTAATTTTTTACAGTAACAACTTGGTTTCTCACATCAAGGGTAAGTTCTCGACAGATGTAATAATTTCTAGTTTAACTTTTGGACAAGTGTCATAAAAACTTTGTTTGTACTATTATTTGTATTTTAATATAATCTTCTGCTACTTACAAAAAAATTGTAAATAATATATATATCAATTTATTCATATTCATATATTTATTATCAAAATAAAAGTCAAATTCACTTCTTTAGTCTAAACAACCAAATTTGGTTATGATAGGTTCTCTAACCTATCATGTGAAGGTACCTTTTTAATGTTACGTCACCCTAATTTTCACATCAACATAATAACTATCAACATAATAACTATCTTTGTTTTGTAAACATTATAATGGTCCCTTGCTTATCATGCGAAAGTTCCTATCATGTTATTTTGCAGTCTCGATCACATCGATACCATGAATGGTTCCTTGGCATTCACATCAAGTCTCTTGTCACCTTATATTTCCCTATTTGTCACGTTAAATTGCCCTACTTGATTTCGCCTCAAGATAACATATTAGGGAGCCTAGTGTAGCATGATAGTGTGGCATCATAGGAAAATCATAGGAATGTGGTAGGGGGCATGTAACATGACAAGGTGATATCATATGGATGGTACTCTAACATCATAGGGAAGGCATGTAACATCACATGTCGACCTGATGGAGTGTGTCACAATCATAATGTGATAAGGATCTTGACATGATAGGCATTTCCATCTTAAGGTGACAAAGATCATGGGGTAATGTAACATGACTTTAACTTTGACATGAAGCAAAAGGAACCATCTGTGGCATTGAAGTGATAAGGTAGGGAACAATTTGTGATGTTGACATGTTAATAAGAAGGCATTGTAAATCGTTGATATGATAGACAAGGTGATATAATTGACACCACAAAGGTAGAACTTTAAGCACCAAGCACCATGTCAAGTTTTGTTAAAGTATTGTAACTTCAGAATATATTTCAGATGTATTGATTGTATTTCATTAGGATATGAGTTTGGTCATGTAAGAGTCATTGAAAGAGTCAATGTAAACCTTCGGATGTAAGTCGGGCTAATAGTACCCAAGTGTCATTATAATAAATAATATTTTTGGTGTCTTGATAGACAAGCTGACCCTGTTAGGTTCTAGGTCGATTCAAGTGACAATTATAAATAGGGAAGCGCTTCCCTTCATATGTACACACTCACTCAAGCAAGTTTGCAAGAGAGAGAAGAACAAGTGCGCCAGAAAGAAGAGAGAAGCAGTTGTTTGGGTTTTACATTGCTCTGATTAAAAGTTCTATACCGAGGAAGTTTGCGGGGTTTTCTCCCTTGTGGTTTCCCCAAGAAAAAACTTTATGTTGCTGTGCTTGTTGTTTTTTCAGTAATCCTACTGGTGAAAATTGTTTTAAGATATCATCTAACCAACCTAGAACTTTAACATAACAAATAAGGTATTGTAAACACCATGCATAACTTCAAACATGACTCCACATTGAGGATTTCCTTAACAAAAAGGGCAATACAATTACATGATTTTTTTTACATAAAACCTTGTTGGACAAGTAGGCCAAGTGGAACCATACACATTGTAAGCCCATCAAAGTTAAGAGATCTATTCAAACTTGCACAACCCAAGGATAACAAGCAAGACACATAAACAACTCCTCCTTCCAAAGAATTTTTTTACAAGTATTCCTTTTTATTTGACTCTTCAATGTGAACAAATCTCACCATCTTCAAATTAAAAAAGTTTGAAACTAATCTCGATTCCATTTAAAACTTAAAAATGCTTAGAGTAGCTCATTCAAATGGTCAAATTCCAACAGTACGAGTGTATGTCTCCTGTCTCCTTAACAATGCTGCAGCGACTGCTCAACGTCCAATGGGCTTAAGATTCAGCGTTATGAGACACATTATATAGGGAATATGTTTAAATTTATGTAAACATATTAATTTTAAGCAATTTAAAAAAAATCAAATTAGGTTGTTTCTGTTAACAAAAATACAATTTGTTACAAAGAACACAGCTCCAGTCACAATGAACTTCCACGAATTTGTCAACTGAAACTTCCATTATTTAACCTTTGATTAGTCAAAATTATGCAACATCTTGACATTTTAGAATGTAAAACACTAGATACTCACTATTTTATTACCTCTAAATTACAATAGAGATAATTTCAAAATGTCCATCATCATTATTAAAGAGGAACATGGATATAAGTATGAAGTTTTTCTCAAATTTGTATGAATGAATAGGTTATGAATAACGATATTATATATTGAAAGTATAAAAATAAAATAACTAAAATAACATAAGAAAAGAAGAAATATAGATAAGAAAAGAAACATTAACCTAAACCAGATGACTTAGCTCTCCCTTATATTTCAGTTGTAACTAGAACCTCTTAACGGATGGAAATGATAATAAAATCAAGATTACCATCCAGGTCATTGATTAAATAGAATAGGGACTTTTAAATGTTATGTCTCTATATTTGTGGCTATATGTATACAGTAAGTTTTTAGTTTTTTTGTCAACTATAATTAAAATGTATTAGAATATTATATGTTTACAAGACATTTTATGCTAAGGTATTTGCAAAGGTGCAAAAATAATAATTTATTTATTTATTTAAATGTAATATATGAATTTAGCTTTAAAGTAAGATTTAAAAATATTTCCCATTAGTTAAAATTAAATTATTTATAAGTGAA